>JABCKD010000106.1:0-91428 GCA_013186415.1 Fusarium sp. NRRL 66088
GGTCTCCTCTTTTACTAAAAGAGTCCCTAGCAATAGTAGCTAGTCTCTTTACTATTTTCTTTTTACTAAGCAAATACCTATTTCTATTTATTACTTCCCATCTTTCCTTCATAGGGTCTTCTATATCCCATTCCTTAACATTATCATAGTTAGAATGGTGTGCGAGTACCTCTAAGATGTTCTCAGTAACCTCTCCGATAATATCTGTTGCCTTCAACTTTTCAATAATGCTGATCTCTGTCTTGTACTTACCTGGGTACGATAGGACATCGTCATGGATCTTCTCAATTAGCGATGCAGTCAGCTGGATCGGTCGCCCAAAAGATGAGATCACAAACTCTGCTCCGGTCATCTTCTCGAATGTTCCAGATAAAGACCTCGAAAGATCCGCCCAGGACTGTAAGTCCCGACGCATGTCATCAGTCCATTCATATGGAAAATCAGACTGTGATTCTGCCTTTTGTAAAGTAAAGGAGGAGCGAAAACGGAAACGGAGCTGAAGGCGCGAGATGCTCCAACGGAAATAGACATCTCCGAGCTCAGGCATCAGTTGGATGAATGCAGGGGGTTTCGAGCCCCAGGCCTCAAGTACCTCGTGAAGCTCTGAACGTAACTCTGGTTCTGACACAGGCGATGGTTGATTGCATCGGAGAGCTTTAAATTTTGTCCAGAAGCTGTTAGCTTGCTCGATTTGGTCATCTGGGGAAAGTGGAGCCGGGTCAAGACTTTTGGTATCTCCCCACATCATGATCTCCATCAATCTGTTGAGATCACACCTCCATATAAACATGAATCGGACAAAAGATTGGCTCAAAGGAAACAATTGGTCTTGAATCCGTAAGTCATCGAGCGCAAGAGGCTCGGGCGACTGGTGAAAGGATGAATCAAAGACGATCGCGGCCACGCAAGGGCCGCTAAGACGATATGTTTCTTGCGATCTGTGTGCAAGAAATAACGCCGCACAACCCTCGACTCTCAGGAGCTTCATATCAGTTTTTGGATCTTGCGCATCCCGCAGCGCTCCTGTCGGTCCTCGAACAGCAAGAACAGCGCCACCTCTCATGCGCCAGAAAGCGGTGGTCGTTTCCGTAACGACACCTTCCAGTGTACCAAACTTCGTGCTTGCTTTTGGCGAACTGAAATCGGCAACTTCCTCACCCGCCGTCGTAAGACAGCCAGATTGAGCAAAGACTGTCTTGCAATTTCCGACCGACTGATGCTGGTCTCTGCAATTGCATTGTGTCCAACCCTCAATTATGTGAATTGCGAACTGCTGCGATCCAAATGTTCGCATACCAATCTCATCACAATCTCTCGTGATGTTGCGAATTTGTTCCAAAATATCGCTTGAAGTGTGGATTGGCTCAGAGCAATCCCATGTAGGAGTCCAGGTCGGAATGCCACATTCCCTCCAAGTACTTGGGTTAACATGAGGGTTGATGAATTGGAGGATGTCACAGCGCCGTCGATGCTGAATCAAGTATGTAGCGACACCAATATAAACTTCTCGAACCATCAATTCATAATCGGCAATCAGTTGGTCGGCTTCGGTAGAGCCAATCAGACCGAGCAAACCAAATATCTTATCTCGCAGGTCGGTTACATTGCAACGAGTAGTCGCAGCAAGGAGTTCCGAGAGGCTCCTGGGCGAGGATAAAGATTCTGGCTTGTCTGTACCGGCGAGGCAGATCCAAGAGGGAACTTTGACAGCCTGCTCTCGAAGGTAGGAGATTGTGGCTTTGGAAATCCTTACTGACCGGCTACCACAATGAATCGTGATCGATCGGGCAAGAAGCAGCTCTTGAACAATCCATAGCCGGGCGAAATAAGCTCGAGAAAAGAATCTGTCAAGGACAGGGGTTTCGATCAAATTGGCTGCGGCCGCGAAAGAGAAGTCGAGAGTGACACCAAGCTTTTCGAGTTGATTCATAGCATCAGCACCCGTATCGTCGTTTCCATGCTCCTCTTCACCAACATAAGCGCGAACGCTTAGCGCATTAGAGTATATCATACGCATTAATCCGACTTGATGGGATCGCTCCGAGGGAGAGGCCTGGTTGATGCAGATAGAATCAACCCATACATGGGTAGGGACATCCTTCTGACGGAGACTTCGCAAGGCTCGATCACAACTGAAGGTAATGGGAAGAATTTTCTCTCCCTCCTCGTCGCAAAGAAATATATACTTGCGTAGAGAGGTATCGTTTTCAGCATCTGCCCAAGTGTATGACAGAGCGGCGTATGGAGTGGAGGTATTTAGGTCGACCACATGAAGACGCCCTCGAAGAACGGCGAGGCGGTCACTGGGTAGTAATTCCAGCAGCCTGATGTTGGAATTTGCTAGCAGGCTGGGATAGACAAAAGTGTTGACCTATTCCTTCCGATCAAAAGTTGCTCACACAGCCTCAAAGAGTAATTGTAGGTATTTACCTTGCACCCATTTGTTGGTTCTATCGCTGTTCCATTGTTTGGGCGATAGGCATAGACTTGGCGAAGATCATGATGGGTTGCATGATAGGGTAAATCTTCACCAGCAAAGGCATAATTGACAGAAGGAGGCCACGATAAGTCCTTGACTTGCGACCTAAACCATCCATGCCATGGGTCGGTACTCTTTTGGGTTTCAGGCGAATCGAGGTCCTGTAAAGATTCCAGCTCACCGACAGATCCGCATGACATGCACGACAAGAGTCGGCCAGTCACTGGCTTGGGATCAAGAAAGCGGCAAGTTGCTTCGTGCCAGTCCATACTGATAAATGTAGGAGGTGATAGAACGATCAGGATAAAACAGGGAGTAACTTGAAAGCAGAAGCAGAATTTTCGCAAGAGAAGGTTGAAACCATTATAGTTTTTTTATAGCTTGTATATGATATTAAACCTAACCCTTTAGTAGAGCTTTCCGCCGTCACATTATGGAGCAAGCGTAGCTCACTCCCGAGACGCTAAACTATCGATCTACCGGACCGATGCGGGTACCCCTCCCTAGTGCTGGCCCTATCATAATTGACAGCTGTCGAGTGACGTGCAGCATACCTCTAGGCAACCGAGCTTATTTTCTCACCATCACTCCGCGCTGTCTGAAAAGGCCTTGCCATGAGAAAAGAGATATCATGATCTGCAAAGCTGAAAATGAACCTTGTCATCGGTGTGCCCATGCAGCCTGCCTCAGCCCCCAACCCCTTCCATGTTCCCTCCCCAAGACTTGTGACTGGACTTTCATCGGCGAGCATGCATGACAGTCACATCTCAAATTACGTAGCGGGATTCGTGTCCTTTTTCCGTTTTCCATTTTTCGCAGTGATGGTGTGGGTCATTTTGCTGGTGTCTCGCCTTTAAACAAGGAGGCGTCGACAGCTTCCAAGGCTAGACGGTAGGGTGCATTGCAGGTCTGAGGCGCGGGCAGTCGTGGCCCAACCTCTTTTCTCATGATGCTGGTTGCGACTGCTCTTCTCAGCCGGCCGATCCCGAAGGACTGTCGTGGCACGGCCCAATCTTGGTATTGATTTACGATGTTCCACAGGTTCCCCCGTTCTGGCCGCGTCTCGCCCGCCGCTTCCTCCCCTGTTCCCATTTCGCAGAGCTTGGACGCGACAACCCGTTCCCGTAACACCCACGCCCCCAGCACCCCCACAGATGGAGGGCAATCCGGTGAGGCTGACGTCCTATCTTTGTTTGGTGCAAATGCATCTTCACCCGCCAATATCCAGCTGCAGTCAGAAAGCCTCAATATCCAGCTGCAGTCGGAAAGCCTCAATATCCAGCCGCAGTCGGAAGGCCTCAATATCCAGCCGCAGTCGGAAGGCCTCAATATCCAGCCGCAGTCGGAAGGCCTCAAATTTGGGATTACCGGCGCCAGATGACTGCCCACACCAATACGACAGCTTCCCGATGACCTTGTTCGCGCCACATCAACACTGAGCTTCATCATAGTTTTTAACATCCGCCAATTGAAGTTCGTTGCCCTGTTCTCTATGCCAATGGCACGATTCACGCGACAAAGGGACAAGTCCTCAGCACGGGGCATAGGTTGGAACGGATCGTGACGCAGGTTACGCCACTAAACCATAGGAACTCAGCCTAGGACCGAGGGCGTGCCCTATGAGCCGAGATAAGATTGAAACTCTTTGTTTTTTTAGTAACTACTACCACATGAATAACACAACCGGTGATATGTTGTTGCTTACTTCCCTCATAACCCGATGCCCACGTGAGATAATATCACGACATCAAGCTGGTTCCGACGGTCTTTGGCGATCCAGTGTACCCTGCTATCATGGATGTAGCCATACACCTCTTCTGGTGTTCCCAACCTTGAGCTCTATAGGTCTTTAACAGGACACAAATCGGGCGTGTGAGCATGCCTCGTTGTAGACTTGGTTCCCATATAACATGGAGGATAAATAAGTCACAGAACTGGAGTGTAGCTGTACGCATGAGAGCTTTAGCGGTGGAAAAGCTGGGAGTGGATTCATTCCTAGCTTCTTCAATATCGTCTGGCTGTAGAAGAACAGTGTACTCGGATGTCCAGGTATGTTTTAACTTCCATTTGAGTGGTGTAGGTCATCACATCGCGAGAGGGCCTGAGCATGCACTTGCAGCAGTCACCGCTAATCTAGTCGTGAACGCTCTTCCTGTCTTCTAGCAGGGAGACTTAAGGTACCTCAAAAACTCAATCGTCAATTAGATGTGAGACTCCAATCTAGGTTGTCATCCTGTATCATCACCAACTTCTACTCGCAGATGTTATCTACGTCTGCCCCGAGACACAGTCGGACGTCGAGGTGGACCCCCTATCCACGGTCCAAATACATTCATTATCCACCTCTTGAGAGCCGCAGTGGCAGCTCTCACTTGATAAATACCCGACATAGTGCTAGTGTCACCAATGCAAATGGTTCGTGTAAGAATAGCTGTTGCATTCAAGTGATTATATGGATGAAGGCGTGAGCTCAGGTTTCACAGTTGAGAGCCTATACGTGCTACGCAAGATAGTCTATACATTGACTTCCAATCGCTTAAAGCATGGGGATTGTCATAATTCTCTCATCTATGCCTCTTTGTGCTATTATGCTACATATGTGCTCACACCACGTAGCCAGCCAGACATCAATCTAAACACTTGTATCACCTAACGTTCCAAATACGATATATGACCCGACAAAGATTGGTGCTGGCCTGAAACGAAGGGGATTGTACATGATCTAGCGGATGTTACCGTTTTTGGCAGTTTGTATCGATAGGAAAAATCCACGGGGGCTGCAAGTTCTATCTCAGGCCACAATACAAGCGCAAAGCCAAGTATCTAGTAGATCAGTGAAGCCGCTAGGGCCGTCTTCACTAGCGTAGGGCAAAACACACTTGTATGAGTAACACAAAACCTGGCATGCCCTTACCGCTGCCAGCAGTTCGTAGGGGCGGGCGAAAAGGTGCCTCGATACGGGCTAAAGTCAGAGGTTTGGCATCGATGGAAGGTATAACAGAGATGAAACATCAGAGAAGAGGGACGTGTAGGCGGCGGTTCCGATCGGCTTCGAATCGCCAAACATTAAAGGAGGATACAGGACTGTCCTTTTGAGCCTAGAGGTGCTCGATTGGCACTTTTTATGTTATTCTTCAGAATATCCTCGGGCTGCTGAGTTAAAGGGCCAATACGTTGGTCTTCATTAACGTCAGTGTGCCCTTGCAAAACATCCGACAGGGCTCGTTCGCGATTTGAGCTCCCAATGAGTTTCTATAAAAGGTTGAATATTTATTTGCCAATAGCCTTCTCTTGTTTCAGCCACAGAGGGTTGTATATTCCTCTAAGAGTTCTAAACGCATGAATCTAACAGCTTAATCCAGCTTACCATGTAAGACCGAAGTCAGGTTAGTACCGACCTCAACAGGCTTTCCTCTCGCTACTCCTGCGGCTCTGGTACCTGCTCATCCATGCTTTTTGCGGTGAGTACCTTGCTCCTCAGGCCTCAAGGCATTTGCGAGCCGGTTGTGTGTGAGAAGCAAACGAATTCTTGTACTTGTCATTGAAATCACCCATGACTTTTACAGCAACCTAGCCGGTAGAGCTGCTGGCCCAGGCCATCAATCAAGTGGCAAGGAATTCACATTCTGTAACCAGAGTTTCGCCATCGTGATGTTCCTTCCTCCAAAAAGCACTGGGACAGGCCCATCATCCTCAAGGGCATCCAACACGTCGAGGATGCCAAATTCGCTGTCGCGGCTGGTGTTGATGGAATCGTGGTGAGTAACCACGGAGGCAGGCAGATTGACGGAGCCATCGGTGCCCCTGAGGTGCTGCCCGAGATTGCCGAGGCCGTGGGGGACAAGCTCACCATCTTGTTTGACTCGGGGGTCAGGACTGGAGCAGATATTGTTAAAGCTTTAAGCTTGGGGGCCAAGCAGTGCTCCTGGCTCGGCCGTGTATCTATGGCTTCGGCATTGCCGGTAAAGAGGGTGCGAGGGAGGTTGTCAAGGGTATTCTGGCCGATCTTGACCTGACCATGTGTGTTGGCGGTATTAAATCACTTGCCGAGTGCAGTTAGGATAACCTACGGAAGGTCGTGTACGGAGGTGAGGTTTCGATTTTGAACTAGAGTGAGGAGTAAGTTGTATTGTATCCCTAGCTAGCGAGCGAATAGTATCTTTGGCTTTCGAAACTAAGCTAACCCTCGCAAGAGCTAGCGAGCTTGACGAGAATAGTCATCGGGGTTCAAAACAATAAAGGGCAGGTTATTAAACAATATTTCTTTTTCACATTATCACAGTTGTGCCTTTGCTTTACTAGAGTGTAGTAAGACCTAGGACCGCCGCCTTTGTAGGCTGCAATGCAAGCTGCTTCACATGCGCACGATAAGCTCATCATCGTAATCAATTTCACTAACTAATGGTTATTAATTGAATACCATTGGCGGGTTCCCTGGTCTAGAACCTACTTGGCTAATCAACAGGCGCTTTGTCAAGGATGGCAGACCGATTCTCAATCAGCCATTGCTCCAAAGTCATCGGCTTCCTCCCGAGGAGTCTTTCCGCACAGTCATTCAAGGAAGAGCTCATTGTCCTTCTCGAACTAGAAAAAGCTCCATAAGTACTCCCTTCTTTCCTCTGGCATTGCAGTATACTCCTTGAAGAACCCCTCCCTGGTTGTGTCAGGGGTAATCTTCACTTTCCACATGCGGCTCATGATCTCGGCAACTTATTCAACATTAAGGAGATCCGCTCCGTTGTTGATAGTGTGACAAAGTCCGATGTGTCTCTCATCCGGCGAGAGCAACAGTCGTGCAGCAATTTCTCCAATATCTGGAAGAGCCATATAAGGCACTGCCCTAGATGGCTAAATAAATTTGTGCTCATCATGCAATCCTCTTTGCATCCAGAAAAAGTTTCTCCATAAATGTGGTGCCGATGTTTAGAAAAGTAAGAGGAAGAAGACTATCCTGAAGGATCTCCTTAGCGATGGGCGATTGCACGGGCAAGTTAAGGTCGTTTTCCATAAGCCACTTAAGAATCCGTCGAGAGTTAAAATCCAGGAATACGCCCATGAGCCTATTGCCACTCTGCTTCAGAGCTTTCACAAGGTTGCTCATGGCCGTGCATTCGTCGAAGGACCCGGGAGTGACAACAAAAACACCCTTGACATCCGTCACGGCCTTATGTAGGGACGGCTCGTCAAAGAAATCGGCCTCGGCCTCGGCCGCCTCTGATGACGGCCAAGACTTTTGGAGCTGGCCCTTTTCCGATTCTTTGGTCGAAACTAGCCTTAGGTGGACGCTAGGGTGTTGTTTCTGGAGGAATTTGGCCACTTGGGAACCGAGTCTGCCGGTGGCACCAAACACCAACACACACTCTGGAATTTTCCTGAAGATCCTGGCCATAGTGTCTGAGCTGAAAAAAGATGTAACGTGCGGTTCGTTGTTTGGGATGTTGGTCGGGTTTGATAGGAAGGAGATGCAGTGTTGTGAGCCGTAAAGACCGCCTTAAGAAAGCTGTCCCTTCTACCTCGTATTCTATTGGCGACGGCCATTGCTACGTAGTCAGGAAGCGAGATGGGACCGGGCCGGCAAAGGGCGGCAATCGAGAGTTTGCCGACCCCTGAGCCACAGTCAGTGAGGATTGCCGATCTCCCGTGCTGTGCCAAGACTACGCGCCTAACATTGAGGTCACTTGCAAGGATCTAATCCAGTAAGGGATAATTGCTTTCCCAATACTTCAGAAAGCTCTGTTTTCTGCTAGAATGGTAGGCGTTTCAAAGCCACAACCCAGATATGAACCTCGGGCATTCTAAGTCGCCTCACTGGCCTTTGGCAACAAGCGGCCATTGGCAACTTCCCAAGTACAGGAACACATTACAAGACTAGCAATTGTATTTAATGATTCCTTTGAGACTCCTCCTTAGCAATCCAAACATCTTGCCTTACCCTCTACTGCCCTACTACTTTCACTCGCAAGCAATGGCAGCCCTTCTTTCAGATTTTAACGACAAAGATGTATTGTTTGTTTGTGGCTTATTTGGTGTTCAACATGAAGGACCAGATGCCAAACAGGAACAGCACGTTGTACAACTACATCGCTTGCTCACGCAATCCGCAGGCTGGGTTGATGTGTTAAAGGATGAGGCCAAGAACCTCGAGGCTGTCCATCCAGTCCTCGCCACCACCACTTTTGTTGCTTACTGGCTCAATCACGAAGAGTTCAAGGAATGGCGAGACACAACTTTGAAGCCATTCTGGGACCACTTGCCGGATGATGCTGGCGTCTGGCGCGAGATCATAACAGTGCCCAAATCCCGACACATGTATTCGACAAGCCAGCCTGTGGGGACTGGGATCGGCTCTATGGTTGGGCTTACGGCGAGCTCCGACATAGGGTACTAGGGCGTCTACCGACACCGGATGGCTCAAAACCAAGACCAACATACGGATGCATCCGACACATTCCCTTCACCTTATACTTCGAAGCCCTCGTCAAAAGCGGACAGTGGGAAGAAGCTGGTGAATCTAGAGAGGTCCTACCCAAACGCCATCCGGAACGGACGAGCCAAGATCTCCAAGATCCCTGAAAACCTATGCTTTGTTCACGAAATGCAGAGCCACCTGGACGCACCCAAAGAGGAGCTTGACAACTAGTAGGACACGCTGAACCCGCATTTCCGCTCCTGGGTTGATCATCTTGCAACGGCAAGGAACAAGAACGGTATTGTGTCTTTCTCGAGCCATTTAGCAAAGCAGTACCCCGATTCCACGCTCCACCCAGCGCAGCAAGACCCTATTTTGCCAGAAGTGCACCAACTCTTGTACTGCCCTGATCTGGCAGACTTTGAGCTTTCGGGACACTCCTTCAAAGACCATGTGACGCTTAGGAACGCCATGATGAAACTGTACGGCCCAGGTGGTAAATTCTTTGGTCATTCTAAGCTTCACCTGGTCGTCAAGGTGTCTGTGTTAAAGCCGGCAGACCTTGAGGCAGAGTATGTCGGATGTAGGGAGGGACTCGATCGCTATACATCAATGCAGACTCGAATGACGCCCAAATCCTCGAAAGCTTCGTGTTCCAAATCAAGAGCTATCCTCCGCTGGGGATTGCGCCGGTTGTCCCAAGCCAGCCCCTACCCCAGAGTGGATCTGGACAAAGCAACTATGGGGGATATGCAGGGCTGCAACAAGGATATCCATCTACCGGCGGACAAGGCGGATATGCGGGTGAAAGCAGCGCGCCGGGGATGGGTTATCAGGGTCAGGATATGGCGCCAGCTATCGGGGAGTATGAGCAAATCTCTGCCGCTGGTAACGATCAGTTGGTCAAGGTCCACGTCACTCGGATCAAGCACTATACAAGGCTTGACGAGTACACCTTCAGAGATGTCAATGGCCAGGTGAAATTGACCACCAAGGACGATTGGAGGCAAATTATGTATAACGGAAGAACGGCATGGACTACCCGGCGACGAGGTGTAAGTTACTACACTCGGGACACGATTGTATAGTTTAGGGTCTGGGCTCATCCTTTAGAAATGTTTTGATTTACGTTCGCGCCGCCATGTTCGTGAACTGTCCCTTGCCTGACGTTTAACGCAAAATAGAGTGGCGTAGCGATGACCACCATTCCACGGTACCATGCCAAGAAACCTCAATCCATAATGATTCATCTCGATCAGTTGGACGGAAAGTGAGAACATCTGCCACATACAAAAACGACCTTGTTGTCCTTCGGCTGCCGATGTATAGCTTTGTAGTTTGGTCCACTCGCACGTTTTTGAGAAGCTTGTCGTAGCGGAACTGTCCTAAACAATCCCGGTGACCATTTTCATACTCTAGAAGCATCCCCAGGATTGGCTTGTGAGCAAGTGAAACATCTCTGCAAAGAGTCACATCCACGATGCCTTCCATGTTGCAGGACGAGACGAACCAAGGTTCGTTAGATTGGGTCCAGAAGAATGGTGAGTTTGGTACAAGGGATGGTGGGAAGGGTCGCTGGATAGGCGATTGAATTCCTTCGAATGCCAGGTATCTGATCGACTTCCCTAGCACAGAGTCGCATGTGTTGTAATAAATTCGTGACCCATCAGGTGCGGGTGTCAGGATTTTGTCAAGTGTTCGGCATGAGTCTGGTGGACCACTGGTTCCAGACAGGGCATTCCTGCCTTTGTTAGTGATGAACTACGATGGCTGAGTTAGATGAGTTTATCGTCAGACAAGGGGAGAGTTCTTACTACCAGGCAGACCGAGGGCCGGTCCAGGGGGCCTAACGCGTATCGTCTATAGATTTCTGTTACATATTCTCCATCGTCGAGTGGCATGTGAGCGAGGGAAGCCCTTGGGAAGGAGGCATCCATCTCCACATAGAACCTAGTATCATCGTCACACCCATGTGCATGGATCATAGCGACGGAGTGTCCATGAGTGGCTACTGTGTACCTAGTTGTACCCTTGGCATTGCAGCCGAAAGAGTTCATCCGAAGTCGCTCGGGATGTTCATTGAGGCGACCAAGTGTCCTGAGATCGATGATTTCAGCTGGGTGTTCGGGGCTTGCCCAGCCGATATAATTGTTGGTGATCTCAGATGCCGTCTCGCCAGAAACGAGGATATCTCTGAGTTTGATACCCTAACGACACGTTAACCTCGCCTTGGACATTCGAACGTGCCACCTACGTCTGCTTTGATAGTGATTTCCCTAATGCCGTTTGGCGCAGAGATAGATCTCCACCATGATCTTGCTATTGGGATAGGCCCTGGCAATACAGCATCTGAAGAACAGAATCTCACACACCGAATTCCACGATGGTCTTCGGCAATCCAGATCTTGTGAACAGATTGGCCCACCTTGTTTGCTAGCACATAGTGCTCATCCTCGCTCATTTCTGATGTCGGATTGACGAGACTTCTAGCATAACGCACGCCATCCACAACATGGTAACTTGCGTATACATCGCGTGAGAGGTCAATCAAGGTATCAGAAGCGTTTTTTCCCCAGCGACTGTTGTTCAGATGTGATCACGGCACATTCGCGGACAAGCAGTCCAGTTATAATGGTTAATATCTCAGGCGGAAGCCGGATCTGAAGGGCGTCATTCAGCCTTGGGGACAGGAGACGTCGGGTACGAGTAAAATGTCGGTGTTCTTCGTCAGCAAGAGGCTCATAAGTATACTCTCCAGCAGCAAGAAGCGCGCCTGGGATAGCGTAGAGCCTGAAGCATAAACAATTGCTGTGGAGATGTGACACCCGACGACCAGCCACCATGCAACGTCTACCACACGTGTGATAATTAACCCATTCAAGATTGTCGTGTTTCGTGTCACGTATGCGGAGCGGAAACGCGGAAGAAAATCGCTCATATTCGATACCTGCCATCAGATGAGATTTTGTCGAAGCCATGCGGACGGAATCAACAAACGTGCGGAAACCAAGTCACCCTCCTGCAAGCCAAATTGACAAAGTCGACACCTTGTATCTGACATGCATAAATACGGCGCGTCATCGAGGTCCATAGTAGCAACGCTTCCAGGCCAAAGAGTCTGGAGATGCTGTTGGTGCGAAGAATCGAAAGTAGACAAGTTGGATTTCGAGTGTATATTGGGTTAATTCAAGGTTTAGGTTCTGAATGCCACCCCTTAAGTCTCAGGTTAGACATGATCTTCATGGCCTCAGGAAACAACTGAGTTAATAATCAAACCGTATGCTTTAACTCTGCGGGATAGAATACCCCGCACAAGAGACAGCCGGTGTTGTTTCTGTTCTTCAGTGCAGATTTAGTGCACTGGGATTGATTCTCTGTTGCCTCAAATAAGGGCAATTAATAGGGGTGCCGCACCATTTTGATACGGGTGCCGTAACCTTACGGGTACGGCACTTTTGGCGCTTCTCATTGGCCCAAAAACTTCTATTAATTATCGTATGGGCGCAGTAGTAGCGAGCTCGTCGTCGTCGTCGTCTTATGCGTCACGTTTGGCGGGCATAGCGAGCCTAGGGAGCCGACCCAGATTTACTTGCCAAGCCCCCGAATTTCTCAAGTTTCTACGGTAGTCGCTATTTTTTATCATATCATTAGTGGCTAATGGTAAAGCACCGTAACCAAAAGTAACTCAAGTATCCTCGTCGGTGAGGAATTCCTCGCGCGTAGTAACCCTTTCTAAGCCAGGTTATAGGAAGGAATACTTTAATCGTCGTCGATGTGTAGTCTAATACAAAAACTCCACGTCCTTAGGTCTGAGATCAAATATACGGCTCATGATCCCACTCTTCTAATCTCTTTGAATAACAAATCCACAACTTTTCCGGGTGCTGCTGTGCCTTCAGCCACATATCCCGAAGACTCACTCCCTCCCAGCGAGCAGCATAGAACCATGAGTTGACCGACCACTTGGGCACCTTAACGCGGCCTTGGTACTTCTCCCCGTTGAAGACCGTTTCTTCTTCTGAACTGTCCCAGTCTGCATCGTATGCCCAAACCCAGCAAGGATCAAGAAAGTCACGTTCCTCACGGCTCCGATTGCCGGAAATCAATTCCATAGGAATGACGATAAAGGTATTGCGTAGAAGTCCAGGAGACAAGACATCGTCAATCTTAGCCCTGTTCTTCTTCTTCTTCTTCTTCTTCTTCTTCTTCTTTCTCTTTTCATCCTCTTGGGTATGAGATCGATTGCCCTCACTGTATTCTTTGAAGTGTCTATGAGCTAATTAGTATATTTATAATTCCCGGTATAATGATCTTTTAACTTACTTTCGGAGGTCGTCGTCTTCAGCCATGTTCTCATTAGGATGAAATATAGGCCAATTCTCAGTTTCAAGCCGTTCTAAGACCATCCGGTTGTGTCTACCTTGACAATGGATACTATGCCAGGTTGCCCTCAGCGGCGAACAGGTATTCATGAGCCGATTCCAAGTTGATTTCCAGTTACGGACATACTTCTCATCGACTTCCCTAGATAAGTAGTAGACAAAACCCCATTGTTCCTGAGTATCAAGGATCTTCTGCATCCAAACTGGCGGCGCAGGGGATACCTGTCTCCAGGCTCTTGCTAGGGTTTCCTGGTGGAAAAGGTAGTTGGAGATACTCTCCGTGAGCTCATTGTCTTCAGACTGTTGCAAGTGTCCTTGATAGAAATCCTCGTCTTCCGGAGCCGGTTGGGCTAGTTCGTCTGCTGAAAGACGCTCGATAGCAGGAATCATCCATTTGGCATTTCTCCGAGCCTGACGAAGGTCATCGCAACGCACAAGCTCTCTAGCTCTGGCGGCAGGGGTTTGGAGCTCCTCTTCTTGAAGACGTGCTTTGTAAATCTCCTGTAACGTAGCGCTACCTCCATCGACATAGTAAATATCGCAGTAGACTAGCTTCCAGGCGTCCAAACAGAAGGGATAGGCAGCTTGATCAAAGTCTTGAATCCGACGAACCAGGCTTGAACTACTACCTGCGAGGTTGTTGGTAATGCGTTTTATCATCCTGGCCTCGTCCTCGGAGTAGATGGTTCGGCCAAGCAGGGTATTCTGCAACTGTGTATCTTTTGTAATCTCGGAAGGATCAGTCAAGGCCACTTCAACGAGGTCCCGGCCTGCAATGGATTCTTCTAGTCTCTGGGCGTCCTTCTCCCTTTGGATGATTGCCGTGACCCTGTCGAGTTCTGATTGGGGAAGATGTCCCATGCGTTCGCGGCACTCCCATGGGGGAAGGTGCAATATGCTCCTATAAAGCTCGAGGTTTGGGTCCATTGTGGCGGTGAACAAGTCGGTCGTGTTGTGTTGTGTGAGTGAGTTAGGCGGGAAATTATTTTATTTCATTACCAAACAACCCCACCATCCATGCCATGTGGATCAATCCGAAGCAGGAAGCTTGTTTTTAGTGCGGTGGTTAATTTCCGACATTACTAAACTCCGCTTGCCAAACTCCGCTTGCGGGTTTCAACTCCTCGCAACGTTATCACCTTATAAACACGACCGTCACAACTGCAACTGCCGATAGGGGAGCTTTAATAAAACACTTTCCGTAGGCGTGAAACTCTATTATTACTGAAAGGAGTCACATGGGCCGTCGGTCTATTATAAATACCGAGAACTCTAGGCACCATCTTCAATCGGCTTATAAATGCCTGCCGAGGCTGGTGGGATAAAATAAATGTATTTATCATGTAGCGGATAAGAGCTCGTACTACTCAGCCTTCAACGGCTTGATCAAGACAATAGCGTCAGCTGGGTCTTTTCCAACATGCAACCAGCAGTATATGCCTTGTCCTGGCTTGTAGCTTTTTGGACTCTTCATTCTGCGAGCGGGACATGGTTTCGGCCAGAGTCACAGGCGCCTCGAATCACCCTTAGAAATGGAACCGTGATCGGAAGGCGAAGTCTCGAGCTCCGACAAGACTTCTTTCTCGGTATCCCATACGCTCAGCCACCAATAAATGACCTCCGCTTTCAAAAACCTCGAGCACTTGACAAACCGTGGGACACCATCCGACCAGCGACTGAATACGGCCCCTTCTGCCGCGGGGTTCCCCTTTCTCTACCTGGTTTCACGCAGCAGAGTTTTAACTTCCAACATAGTGAGGACTGTTTAACGTTAAATATTGTACGGCCATCATGGTATCCCACCAACTTGAAGCTTCCTGTGCTGTTTTGGATCCACGGTGGCGGCTTGCAGGATGGCGGCAGCGGCGACCCGAGATACAACATGTCGTTTGTGGTCGAACAATCAGTCAAAATGGGGAGCCCTATCATTGGCGTCAGTATCAACTATCGTTTGTCAGGATGGGGATTCCTGGGAGGCCGCGCTGTGAACGCGACCGGAAATGCCAACCTGGGCCTGCATGATCAGCGGTTGGCACTCCGTTGGGTTAGGGAGAATATTCACTTGTTTGGTGGAGATCCGACAAAGGTTACAATTCAAGGAGAGTCTTCAGGTGCATTGTCGGTCGGTTATCACCTCCTGGCATACGATGGTCAGAACGATGGCCTGTTTCGCGCTGCAATTGCTCAGAGTGGTGGCGTCGTCAGCCCGAATGGGCCGTTGACTCTGGAAGAGCAAGACGTCATCTACAACCAAGTCCTCAACACGACCAGGTGTCTGGGCCCGAAAGATACGCTGGGTTGTTTACGTGCCGCACCAGCAGACCTGTTGGATGGTGCATTTCAGGCTCTATCTTTCAACCCTGTTATTGACGGCACACTCGT
Organism: Fusarium sp. NRRL 66088; assembly: GCA_013186415.1. NCBI lineage: Eukaryota > Fungi > Ascomycota > Sordariomycetes > Hypocreales > Nectriaceae > Fusarium > Fusarium sp. NRRL 66088. Next base: position 15,653 of record JABCKD010000106.1, read on the forward strand.
CCCCGGCATTCAGTCTGAGGCTTTGAGAGGTGGCAAGTTCGCCAGGGTGCCCATCCTCATTGGGACTAATAAGAACGAGGGTACTGCATTAGCATCCGTGGCTAGTCGGGCGGTCGACAGCTTGGCCGACTTTTTAGCTCTTGTTAAGAGCTTCGACACAGTGCAAGGTTTCCAAGCCTCTACTTCTCAAGAGCTTGCCGAGGCATATGCAGTATCACTACCATTGAAAGAGGTAGAGACTCTGTTAGGAACGGTCCAAACTGCCCCGAACTCGACATTCGGCTCTCTCTATGGCCAATCGTCTCTGTATCTTGGGGATTTTCTCTTCACCGCGGGGAGAAGGTTTTCGGCTCAGATTTGGAGTCAGTTTGGTGTCCCTGCCTACAGCTACCGCTTTGATATCGTTCCTAACGGCATATCTCCCGACGTGCTTGGTGCGACCCATTTTCAAGAGGTAGCCTTCGTGTTCAGGAACCTTGCCGGAGAAGGCTATGACATCAACCCGTTCGCTTCAGAGTCCGTCGAGGTGACCCGGCAACTACAACAACTAAGTTTGCACATGACAGGAATGTGGGTAAACTTTGTTAATACTCTCACGCCTAACGTCCACCGAGGTAAGCTTGCGAGATACAAATGTGCGTCCATACGTTGCTCAGATGGTTTGGTTAACAACAACAAATAGAACTGGGACTCAACGTAGTCTGGCCAGAATACAAGACTGAAAACCCTCATAACATGGTCTTCAAACTACCCAGCCCTGCTCTAGAACCCGACTCCTACGGTGAAGACGGAATCAGTCGCATCATACAAGCATGGGACGAAATAAGAGTTTAGACGCCGGGGCCACATTATCATTATCACTCTAGAAATTGACCAGATATCAGCATTATTAGGAAAATGACCAAAGTCAATGTAGATAATTGCATCAGACAATTAATAGGGTATGTGACACGCAAAAATATTAGACTGGCTCCCACATGCTTGCTCCGCCCTTGATCATGCTCACATAAAGGTTGCTCGGTCTCATCTGTTCATTCATCTGGGTTTATTGCTACTAACCTCTATTGCCACCCTTGCTTGTCTACTTTCAGGTCGTGCTTAGAGGACGCATGATTGACTGTGTGACAGTGGCCTTTTTTGTCTGCTGCCTACGGGGGGCTGCAGGTAGTCCAAGACTCATATCTATCTAGTACCTATGCTACAAAGTCACTACCACGCGCCCTTGAAACTCACGAGCTGCAATTCTCTCCGGTATCCTCTCTCCCTCTTGCAGTGGGACTTTGTTGATCTTACTGCAAATCCCTTCCTGTGCCACGACGCGGACCATCTTCTCTACCTCTTGCACGCTGCTGTGTAACGAGCCGCGGATGATGAGCTCGCGGAATACAATGTTGAAGGGATCAAATTTGAATCCATCATCCGGAAGGCCCAGAACTAAACCCACGCCCCCGTACCGAAGACGATGAAGTGCCCAATCGGTTGCTGATATATCATCCGTGCAGCTAATAACAACGTCAACTCCCATGCCGTCTGAGAATTGGCCAAGTTTCTCGATAGTACCCGAGTCATGTAGCTTGCAGATAATGTCGGGCTTAAGATGACCTGGTACACTAGCCGCAATTCCAGTTCCAACATGACTACCGTCAACCGCTGCTACTCGCAAGCCAAGAGCCTTTGCGAACTGAATTGCGAGAAGGCCCAAGCCTCCGATGCCGATAACAGCCAAAGTTTCGCCTGGTTTCAGTTGGCATTGTTTTATGGCATTCCATGACGTGGCCTTGCAATTAGTAGCGTCCAAATTATAAATGATCTAGGTAAGATACTCACTCCAGCACACATGAGAGGTGCAGCCTGCTCAAACGACAGGTTGTCCGGCAACCTCACCAGAGCATAGTCTACCGCAATCATGTATTCCGCAAAACCACCATCGGCGCCGACAAGACCGCCCATGACCTTATTCTCGCAGAACCTAGCATCAAGCGACCCGAACTTGTTCAGGCGCCACCGACAGCCCGCACAGGATCCGCAAGGGTTCCGGAAGTTAAGTACTCCAACACGATCTCCAACCACCCAGTCTCCATTTACATTGGGACCCAAGGCGGCAATGACTCCTGCTGGCTCGTGTGAGCCGGTGAAAGGAAGCTGAGTGCCATAAACGCCCTGGTAGACTTGATAGTCGGTATGACAGAAGCTAGAGGCTTTGACACGCACGAGCAGTTCGCCATCGCGAGGAGTGGGAACGGGAACGTCGTCTTTTAGTTGGTAATTCTCATTGAACTGGTTGATAGGTATGTTAGAGTACCAAGATGTTGGAGTAATTATTTGCCAATGGAGTGGAGTAGTTACCTTGACCAGCCTCAAAGCTTTCATATGAGTTGGGATTCTGGGATCCATTGTCAAGATGCAGTTTAAATCCATTTTATCACGTCCTATTCAACTTCTTCAAAGAGGCGAGACGATCTATATTTATTCTCCATTACTTCGAGAGACCCACGTAGTTGACCCTCTTGGGGTAAAAATACTCCATGTCTGACAAAATGTCGTTGGAGACGTTTCTACCAGAAAGCTTTGTAAGCTCATTTATTAGCTGGAGAGGATACCATGCGACTTTAAGTTTTCTCATTACCAATCAACTATTCGTTTGACCACGTTTCGCTGCGTATAGACGCGAACCTGACCACCAACTGAATTTCCTCTCCATATGAAGGGACGGTCTGTGAAGGCGCTTCTGGAGGAAGGACTACTTAAGAAGACTGATGAATCTAGTGCCAGTCCTTTGCTTTATCTTTTACCTCGACGCATTAAACCGGGGCCTTACTCCTACGGAACGAAGAATATCATCCTGCGATTCAGTCTCCACAGACCAGCATACTCCCAACACAATCTTGTCACTCTTTGCCATCCCACAATGAGTGTCACCGTATCCGACTACGAAGCTGTGGTGCAGGTCATCGAAAAGTACTACGTCGAAGGGGGTCGCACCGGCGATGAATCCTTTCTCGAGCTCGCCTTCCACCCAAACGCCATCATGTACGGTTACGAGCCCGACGGAGCCCGAGCAGAGGGATCATGGCAGCAACTGATCGACTACTCGAAAAAGTTTGGCGGGTCTTCAACTATAAAGACTCGCACCGATGTCGTCGCGATCACTCCCGAGACGGCTGTTGTTAAGCTGGAGATGGAAAACTCCCCGGATGGATCGACGTATACGGATTTCCACACTCTGATGAAGTTTGACGGCGAGTGGAAGATTATCGCAAAGGTCTTTTATACACATGGAAAGTAATAAGGGAATTTAAGGGGCTAGACTGAGAATGATTGTACTTGGCACAAGGCAAACAGTCGAGACCCGGGTTTAAGGTCCCAAACAGACGCCATCACCCAACTCCTCTCTATTTCACAGGCACCAGTTTGAGTATGGTGACCAGAATCCACGTAGCAAGTAGAAGCCACACCAGGATCCAGAGCGTCCGAGCCCTTGTTGTCTGACTCCTCAACGAGACTGATCGCAACAAATGGCTAAAACATCTCTCCAGCACTTCTATCAATGTATCCAAGCTCCCTATCGCTGCTGAGCAGCGAAGAGCAACAGCCTTTAAACATAAGTCTTGGGAGAAAGGAGGCTGACCAGCCCAAGATGCATCGACCATTCCTTCATATTCTCCAAGCCTACCGCTGGTTGATTCATTAGTACGCAAGGCCTCGATCAACCGTACCGACGCGCTTAGCAACGTTTGTATTCCACGAATAGACGCTAGCATCAGATAGACGTCCTGGATGTGTTGTTCTTCTGGCTGCGTAAGAACGTGCAACTCTAGAGCCTTGACCCTCTCTGAATAAGCCATTGCTATAGCCACACTTCTATCAACGACAATACATATGACAGTGCTGAGAAGTGAGAAAGTACGAGACATCTCACGGGAAGAGCAACGTCTGGTAAGCATAGCTTTGACAGAGGTGTCTACTTCATGGTCAGGGGTGTAAAAAAGAGTGACAACTTTGTTGTTAGAGTTGTTGATAATATGGACGCATTCTTGTATCATCTCCTTCTGCAGAGAGGAGGCGGTTCGAGGGTCGTTCGGTACATTCGTAGAGGAATCGAGGTACAGCAAAGGGAGAGCAACACCGACGTATCCGTTACTGCTTCTAAGTGCAAGGCAAAAGTTGAGTTAGTATGCAAATAATAGTGGATGCGATAACGTACGATTCCCATCGCAATAAGGTTTTGGATAATTCCTTGTCAAGCCCAATACTCTCTAATCCGGTGTGCTCTCTAAGAATAGAGATGGCATCAGGAGAAGGATGCTTGATGTTGATCCATCGGCAGTAGTGATGATCCGGTGGTCGAGGTTCGTCCAAAAGATCAACAATAGTGTCGAGATGTACTTTTCGAGTTTCGAGTCCTTCCCTTCCAAAATCCAGAACTGTGATGTCCATGGTAGGGGTCTCGACGCTCGTTAGAGTCTGCACCAGGGTCAACATTGTTTGTCCCGGTATAGAGACTGTGTGTTCATCTGCCACTTACAGAAACTATGTTCGACTTGACTCACACTCGCCTGATTAAGCACTCCCTTACCCAGGTGAAAAGCACGTTGAAACGAGAGAGTCGAATGTGTGAGGGTGCCGTCAGTAGGAGTCGAAAACCGGGAAATCCCGCGCATCTACTGAGCAATCTAAAAGGGCCAAAACACGAGGCTGAGGTGCCATGACCGAGCAAGGCATTTTGTGAGGGACTTCTATTAACATGAACGCATCCTAATTGTCCCTTGGTGCCCCTGAAGCGGCGGGCGAGGAATTGTTGGGCTAAGGGGGCAGTGCTGGGGGCGGTGCTTAGATTCATTACACGGAGACCAGGATTTTTAATTAATGCCAAAGCCTAAAAGTATATTATTATCCGTTTGAGGCTCTCCCTTCGCCGAAAGGATGCCTGATTCGGGTTTTCATTTGAGAGAGGTGAGACACTGATGGTGGCAGTGCCTGCGAGGCGCTTGTTACTCCCAGACAGTCTATCAGTCCAGCCTCTCCTCGGCGCATGTTGACATGTCTTTGACTCCCGGCCCAATCGTCACAGATAGCCAGGTTAAGATGCACAGCCTTCCTAGGCGGCTGCCCGAAGTCCATGCCGTAAGCTCGCGCTGCAAGGACCTTTCTTCTCGGCCTGTATCCATGTCTTCGGTCCAGCGTCCTGGAACTACGGCACTTTTGACTTGACTCATCGCTTTCGACCGGAAGAGTGGGTAACCTTGAGTTCTTTGGCGGCACAAGGAAAAGACTTTCTCTTCTCCTCTGTTAGACTGACTGAATGGTCCAATATCAAACGTCTGCTATAAAACATTCCAAAACCCCCCGTCTTTTTTGCTTAGAAACACCAACCCCGACAAACAAATGATCCCTTTTGTCGATTTACGAAACCATCCCTCTTTCTCGATCAATCTGGTCATCGCAAATCTGGAGGCTTCACGCACGTTCCGGAGAGCAGTCCTTGTCGAAGGAGCTTTAAGGTCTTATGCGACAGACTTTGAGCCACCATAACGGACTGGACCCCAGGACCCGATCTTTCAAGAGGTCCGTATCGATCGCCTCGTAGGCACCGGTCTAAGCCGACGATTAATGGTCTCATCGCAGAACATGAAGAGAGACACCGATCCAGCCCACGAACAGCGAATCGCGACGATGATGATTCACCGCAGAATCAAGACTTGGCCTACCTGGCTTCGCCAGCTGACGTTCCAGGTCCTCATTGAAGAAGTCCTGGTAGGCGAGCCCGGAATTACCTCAGGATGATACACAAGAAGGAATACTTCGAGCTTTCGCCTCCATGCCAGTACTTGTGGGGGCCTGTATCTCGGCACCCCCGTGGTCGCTTGGGCTCCCATTCATACGGAGTAGCGGTAGCACATTAAGAGAATCATCGCTAAACAAAAAGTCTTCTGGAACTTTCCATTCAAACTATACTCCATCTGCAAGTGTCGACTGTTTAATATAGTTCAGCGCACTTCCAGACCTTAACCACTCTATTTGATGCGCATGATAAGAATGGTTGAGTTTCGTAGTCCATTGAGTGCCATCTCTCGCTCTAACCTCCATTGTGACCTGTTTGCCGGGTTGAAGGTGACTCCCATCTACATCCAGCAGACTAATAACATCGCCTTCGGTAATCTTGTCGTAGTCTTTGGGATCCGCAAATGTCAAAGGAAACATGCCTTGCTTCTTGAGATTTGTCTCGTGAATTCGGGCAAAGCTCTTGGCAATGACAGCCACACCACCCAGGTGTCGAGGCTCCAGTGCGGCATGTTCTCGTGAACTGCCCTCTCCATAGTTGTTGTCTCCAATGATGCACCACCTAATGCCAGCCTGCTTCAGATCCCTCGCAACTTGAGGTACGGGCTCAATATTACCGTTTGTTGGGTTTTTGGCCTTGCCGATCATGTTGAGAGATGACGCATCGGCGAGGAAGCTATTGGTAGCTCCCAGCAGCATGTTGTTGCTAATGTTTTCAAGATGGCCCCGGTATTTATACCACGGCCCTGCTGGCGATATGTGATCCGTTGTGCATTTGCCAGAGACTTTGATGAGGACTTGCATATCCTGCGCGTTTCCATCTTGCCAGGGCCGAAAAGGTGTGAGAAGTTGTAGTCTGTCGCTGTTCTCGTCAATGTCGACCTTGTATCCGGACGTATCCGTCAGAACTGGAGCTTGATACAGGTCGTTTCCGGGAGAGAAATTCTGCGGAAGTTCGTTGGCTGCTGGGGGTGTGAAGCGGAACTCGGATTGGGCGCCAGATGCGTCCTTGAAGGACACAGAATCCGTGGCAGGGTTGAACTTAAGGTCTCCTGTGTAGGCAAAAGCCGTGGCGATCTCGGGAGAGGTGACAAAAGAATGAGTTGCTGGGTTTCCGTCATGACGGCCAGTAAAGTTTCGGTTGAAGCTCGAGATGACCGAGTTGCTCTCGGCTCCGGCAACATCAACGTCCTTTCGATCCCATTGTCCGACACATGGACCACACGAGTTGCTTAGAACAACAGCTCCAGCATCCCGGAGAGTCTCGAGAATTCCACTCTCTTCCGCCGTGGCACGGATTTGCTCACTACCTGGGCTGACCATAAAGGGTGTCTTGGTTCGGTGCATGCCTGCTTCCTTGGCCTGTGTCACGAGAGTGCACACTTTTTCTAGGTCCTCGTATGAGCTATTTGTGCAACTCCCCACCATGCTGTAGCTGATGTTTGAGGGCCACGAACTTTCCTCCACGTGCTCCTTGAACTCTGAGAGTGGGTGCGATAAATCAGGTGTGAAAGGACCGTTGATGTGAGGTTCCAGGGTTGAGAGGTCGGTCTCTATAACCTCATCGTAAAACTCCTCGCTTCCAGGGTCCGCACTGAGCAATAATTGCTTGAAGGTATCGGCATACTGCGCAATTTCTCTCCGTTTCGTTGCTGAAAGGTAGCGGGCCATGGCTTCAGAGTAGGGGAAGATGCAAGATGTCGATCCAACCTCGGCCGACATGTTGCAGGGGGTTGCCATGGCTGTAGCACCCAAGGTCTGAGTGCCAGGTCCAAAGAACTCGATAACCTTTCCCTTTCCTCCAGAGACAGACAGAATACCTGCGAGCTTGCAGATGATGTCCTTGGAGGAACTCCATCCAGAGAGCTCGCCGGTCAATCGCACACCCACAACCTTGGGGCAGACCAGCTCCCAGGGCATTCCAGCCATGGCATCAACTGCATCTGAGCCACCGACTCCAATTCCAAGCATGCCCATGCCACCAGCGTTTGGCGTATGCGAATCGGTGCCTATCATCAAGCCGCCAGGAATGGCATAATTCTCCAAGATTGTTGTGTGGATGATGCCAGCGCCAGCCTTCCAATACCCAATACCGTACTTTTTTGCGGCACTGCTGAGGAATGCATAGACTTCGCCATGATCACTCGAGGCTCGGGCAAGGTCTCGTTCGGCGCCGTACTCGGCCACGATCAGATGATCGCTGTGTACAGATGTCGGGACTCGGACTCGTGGAAGGCCGGCGCTGATGAATTGTAGGAGTGCCATTGTCGCAGTCGCATCGTGACACGCGACGCGATCAGGTCGCAAGCGCAGAATCGTCTTGCCTCGTTCGATTCCGTCAAGGGCCCAGCCATCTTGGTCGTGTATAAGATGGCTGTAGAGGATCTTTTCGGTCAATGTTAGTGGCCGGTTGTTGATGCCTCGGACACGTCGCAGGGATTGGAGCTGTGGGCCGTAATCGAGAGGGTTATACTGATAAACAAGCAAGTTAGTCTATCATATCATCCATCGATGTGATGCGCCCGCCATAGCTTACTGGTTCCAGCGGACTCATGGCGACATGCGACGAATGCGTCGCTAGGGAACGGGTTTGAAGCCATCGGAGCTCTCTCTTGGCAAAGGAACCCCGGGCAAAGGCAGACCGAAGCGTTGTTAGTGTCATGTTTGCTTGCTTGGTGGATTGGATTGGATCCAACACCCATGAGGATGCCCCAGAACTGAGGGACCCTGGAGAATTCACCTTGGCATTTATTTATTCAGCATGATGGCAATGTAAGAAAGAATGCCCTATTTGCTAATGCCCGAGCCGAGGCAACACAACACGGCGTAGATCCGTCCCATCTCGGAGTAGTCCGTACATCGCCCGTCTCCACAGACGGGCTGCTCCGCTAGAAACCATTATTCGGGTGCGTTCCGAATGGTTCGAGATCCTCGTTGGCGTTCAGAGGAAAACTCCATGTGAACTCGGATCTATCAAAATCGGCCAAAAACATTTCAATTTCTGGCACAAAGTCCCCTCTTTCCATGTCGATACCGTGGAACATGCCCTGACCATCGTCAGAGGCCACCGTCACCCCCTGCCATGTTCCGTCTGTCTCTTCGAGTGGTGGAAGTTGGTTGATTCCCTCTAGAGCTTGGGGATTTTCCAGTACAGTGATGGAATCTTGTTCTGTTTCTGGTCCTTCAAGCCTGCGGGCTGAGTGACCTGATGCAGTCGAGTGCAAAGATTGACGAGGGGCCTTGAATGAGGAGGAGGACGAGTCCATATACAACTTTCTCATTGTAAGATCGGCCACAGAGCCAAAGCTGCGTTGACCGTTCTTGGCCGACGGCCACCACTCACCGCCGATAGTAAGGAGGCTAGAACAGGTCCGAAGATTCTTGGACATGGCTGTAGTAGACACCTTCCTGCGAACTTGTGGCGAGGTCCAGAATGAGTAGATCAGCGTAGCTCCAGCTGCGAAAATGCTCTGCACTGCTCTCCATCCGTGATGAAGACTGTGAATATCATGCAACCGCTCGTAGCCTTCAAGGATACTTGACGAGCTGTCAAAACAGGTTTGTAGCGCTTGTGCGGACGGATTTCTAAGCACCTGAGAGGGCTGAAACAGCAATACTATTGCCGTGTGATACTTGATCATGAGCTTCAGCTTCCACACTTCTCTCTGCCGATTGTCAAGGCTGGGAAAGTCGAATTCGTCTTGAGAAGCCTCCTGCCACCAGCTATCGAGGGTTTGCTTAATCCTTTGTTGATGCTCAACTGGGTTCTCTGGCCAAGGAAACCAGCTGGAATCTCCCGGCAGATGGTAGAGATGAAGTTTGATGTCGGAGATGATCCGGTCAAGCTTGTATGTGTAAGATGTATATCGAGTAACAGCAGTCATAAATGACTGCGGAATAGCCCCGTTCATGTCATCATCCTCGGGTGGTGGGGACTCGGGCAATCCGATATCAAATGTTTCGTCTCTAAAGCCAAGAGGACGGCCCTGGATAGAAGAGATAGACCTGATGAATCAGTACAGGTTGGGCATGCACGAAACAAGAAAAAAGTGACATACCTGTCAAGGGAATATATCGTAAAGAAAGTGAAACGCCTGATCTGCTTCATGGCAAAGTCCTCAGGCCGTTCACTGTGTTGTTCCCGATGTATGCCAAGCTCTACACAGTGAGCCGATGCAAGATGAACCAGGGTCCACAGGTTGATCTCTGCTGGCATCAGCATGCTATGGTTGATGAGCATAACCAGAGCTTGGATTGTGGGAAGTGAAATCTGTGAAAAGGCATCCTTGGAGAAATGCATGGCGGCCTTATAGAACCTCTGCGGTGGGAATTCGTAGATACGGGTCCGAACCTTTACAATAGCTGCAATATTGAAGACCATAAAAATGATGAACGCAATCACAGGTAGGGTGGCGCCGTGATCCCCTGGAACTCCAGGAACAATAAGTCGCCCATTCCAGCGGAACGAGGGCATTGTGCTAGGCCAGCCATGGTATGAGTATGATTCTTGTACTTGCCCAGGTTCATAAACACAGGAGTAGATGGCATCAATAGCACTGAACAATGATGAGGGCTCTAGAACTGGGAAATCGGGGTGAACCCAGCGGAGGTACGTGTGAGCGAGGATCAGAGCCTCTGGCTTAGTAGGCAGCTCCTTTCGGCGTGATCAGACCCAGATACTCGCAGAGAGGGTCGAGAATAACTCACATTTTTCAGAAATGCATGCAGAGCATGATGATACGCCTTGGTGTAGCCTGCGCTCACTCCAGAATCCTGCCACTCCAAGTCGACCGTGTTGACATGATCACCGATCCCCTGCGGCGTGGATCCGGTACTTGACGGTGAGGCTCCTATCAAGTCTGCAAAGAGAAGTCCGGAGCTCGAGCCAAGGTAATGCTTTTGGGGGGAGTCCGAATTGAGAGACAGCATGCCCAAGTTAACAGTAACAGAGTGAGCGCGTTCAGGGAATGAGCCATCGTGGTCAGTCCGTTCAGTTGCTTCTGCTGATCTCTTCCGTGAGGTGGTTTGAAGGGTTGGACTTGAAACCGCAGCTGCCGGGGTCATTGATATATCCCCTTCTTCGTTTCCTCCTTCGTCCACTGATCGGCTGCCTAGATCTGGCGCTGACTCGACCTGAGGGCCAGACCGTAGATCTACATCAGGGGCACGTTCTTCGATGATGTTCTCGAGCCATTGTATCCTTGCGCGAGCAGCCCCGACAAAACTTTTAAGACAAATCAATAAAAATCCCTTTATGAAACGCAGGGTACTACTTACTTCCGAGGGATGACAATGTCCGAGTTCTGGCTATCCACGTCAAGGCATATTTGACCAGCCTTGGCACAGTTTGTGCACGCAGGAACCTGACCATCACACTATTTCATATTCAGCGACTGTTTCATAGGCATAGCAAAAAGCAGCCATCTTTACCTTGATGCGACGCGATCGACAACGGCGGCAGGCCAGCCGGACCTTTTTGGGGGCGTTGGTTCTGGAGGCCATCTGGAAACGCGCCTGAAGCTCGAGAAGAAGGAGTACTGTGTGCCTCCCTCACTGACTCTCCGTCTCTACTCTGTCGATAGAGCTTCGTAGGGGTGTTATTTGCCGTGGTAATTGGCCTTGTTCATCGAGTAGATCAAAAAGTCATGGTTGCGAATGGAGCGAAGGTGACGCGGCGGGGTCGAGGATTTTATTTAGCCCGCAAATACCCTGTACCGAAGTACCTAAACACCCTTGAACCAGCATAGTCTAACAACTACAATAGCTACCTACTTGTAATTACTGTTTCCATACTTATTACGATCTACCGCAGCCACTCAAAGAATCGCCAGCTTTGGCTGAATATCCGTAGAGTTTCTCATCAAGTCTAGCACCTTTTGATATATGGAGAAGCTGATTGCTCCCGACACCTGAAGTGATCAATGTTTAGCACCCTCTTCCTTGCCACTGTCGGATGGACTTACACTGAGTCTGACGAGTCGAGGCGTCGTACCCTTCCATAAACCTGCCACGCCGGATTCTCGGATTATAGAGGCCAGGACGTGCAGAGTTCCCTGTTCCCCACTTCCTGTACTGACACTCTGCATCTTGGTCTTGATGGTATCAAAGGGCATTGTGGCATATACAGTGACAATGCCAGCCGAGGCTCCGGCTATCGAAGCTGCGAGATTCCCTTTGCTTATGTCTTTCAAGCTCGGTTCTATCAAGTCAAACATTGCGTGATAAGATGTAAACCTGACGAGGGCATTGGAGCCTTGCTTCATTGTCACCGGTACCACTCCACGATAGAAGCCACGTATTCCCTGATTAGAAGCCATCCACCGCATGGCATCGCCAGTTGACTTGAATGCGCGAGGGCCGGCTCTGTCTTGAACGATTTTGGTCTTGATGCTTTCGCCTGGCGTCACCACTGTTATGCTCTCTGCCACTCCGGCAGCAATCCCAGCAAGCATATTCGATGAACTTGTAGGCTTGCCTGTCTTATAGTCTCGAGGTAGCTTGCTTCGGATGGCATCAAATGTCAGGAATCTGATGCCTGATTTTGAGGCGTTGGAAACGCAAAAGGCTCCAGCTCCGGTATACAGAACACCAACGCCATGATCTCTGACAGCCGCGATGAGGAGTCGAAGCGGGGATGGTGACGATGCGCCTAGAAGTTGCTTTCGCGTCTTGACGTACTCGGTCGGATACTGATTGAAGCCACTGTGAGCCAAGTCCGTCACGGCGGATATGTGGTTGATTGAGACTTACAGTCGTGAGAGACTCGATGCCACCCGCAGCAGCTCCAGCTACAATTGACTGCAGGGGAGTCGGCGCGTTCGTAAAGTTCTGCGTCATGTCGTCTTGGCTTGAAATGTTTCTTGGGTTGATAGGATCCCCTCTTGCGTATGTATTGCCTATTGAAATCCACAATCTACTTGCCACAGAGCACCAAGACGCTGGATACGTCCCGCTCCAAATCTCGAACTCCAAGCCAACAGTGCTCTCCGCTCTCATCCGTCATAGGAATCCCTCCGTAGTCCAAGTTCGGCCCCGGCTTGTCGATCTGTCGGGGTGGTTCCTGGGAGGATGACTGGGCTACTCCGCCTGCCCACCCTTGTCAGCGGAACAATCCAGCAATCCCCACCCCACGGAAGTAGGGGACTCCGGGAATGCGATGCTTTTATCCATGGGTATCCATCGCAGCTGGGAGGACTGCAAGAAGATGCTTGATTGAAACCAAACCTTCCCAGCAAGAAAGAGTTACCACAGCTACCGAGCAGGACATGATGGCGCCAGAAGCCCTCGTTGAGACTAATAACGCGAACCTCTTTCCCAGAGGAGGATGGGACACTCACCATCACATCTTTGAACGTATGTCACAATTTCTTCTCAATCATTCGATAAGTAGTTCTAACCTCCATCAGCCCATGTGTTTCCCTACAGTCCCACACGCCATCTCACACCACCTGCGGCCACCATCAAAGCATTTGAGAATTTCCGAGCAAGATTGGGTATTACAAACTCGGTCCTCACCCATGGCCTTTCTTATGGCGACGACTGTACCTCGCTGAAAGCCTTTGTTGCTCAACTGGGGAGACAGTCAACTTCCGGCGTAGGGGTGATTGAACCCGACAAGACAACCGACGACGAAATTCGAGACATGCAAAAGGCCGGTATCCGCGGTCTCCGTGTCAATTTATATCCGAACGGAGCTATGGAGGATGTAGAGCTCCAGAAGAAAACGTTGCGCGCCTATCTCCAAAGGGTAGTGAACTTGTCACTCAATTGGAGTTTGACAATGACAACAATTCGGACCGAGTTCTGGGATGAATTGGAGCCATTTGTTCGCCGTGAGGTTGGGCCAACCGGCAGGCCGCTGATCACAGACCATTTTGGTCTTCTCAAAGGATCCAGCATGCTTCCGCCAGAGTATAGAAACGATCTTACGAAGCAACCTGGATTCGCCGCAATTATGCGGTTAGTCAGGGATGGACTCCTGTTTGTCAAGCTGAGTGCGCCATACCGCGTAAGTGAGCTAGGCCCGCGCTACCATGATCTCAAGCTTCTTGTGCGAGCTTTTGTGGATGCAAACAAGTATCAAGTTCTCTGGGGAAGCGACTGGCCGCATACACCAAGGATGAAGGTGCGCAGTCATGAGGAAGCCATGAGGGAGACTCCCTTCTTGGAGGTGGACGATGAAGCATGGCTTCGGAGCTTGAGGGGGTGGTTATCGGATGAGGAATGGGACTTGTTGATGGTGCAGAACCCGCAAAGGATCTTTGCTTCGTAGATGATATGTGTAACTAGAGATAGTGCATCATGAGGAGACTGGTTGAAGTAACAGTGTTTGAGTATTTAACGCGCTTGCAATAAGTCATGACTTGACCATCGCACACCTAATTAAGTAGCACGAGTTACTATGCGGTAAACGGAGTACATAAGATGAATTGAAGCCTCGTCACTTGTCCTTACGGACTGTCTTGATCAGTTCTCCCATCGCAGCCCCCTTCCTGAGTTCAGTAAACATCTTCTCATCTACCTCAGCTCTCGCCTGGCACAGTTCAGCAACGCGCTCAGCCAGTGATGGAGGCACTACGACGACGCCATCGGCATCTCCCACAAGTATATCACCCGGGTTGACCCAGAGTTCGCCTTTGAACTGGAGAGGAACATTTACCAGAGAGGCTCTGGTGAAAGTGTTGGAGCCCAGTATTGAATGGCCACGTGCAAACACCTCCAGGCAATTAGTTGGCATGGAAGAATCTCAAGAGTTACACATACCGGAAACTTCATCTCTTTGTGTTCATTGATGTCTCTCATTCGGCCATCAATTACTACACCCTTGGCTCCCAAAAACTTTGCTCTGGTCGACATTAATCCACCCCAGCAAGCTGAGGGCAGGCCTTTGGGCTGTTGGATGTACATGACACCGCCGTCTTCGTTGTGGTCAACAAAGTGCTTGTCCAATGCTGGGGCAGATTTATCGCTTGACTCGACCATCTTGACGGTAATAGCCGGACCAATGATGCGAGCTTGACAGTCTGGGGAGAAGATACGGATGCCATCTAAGAATCCCCCGTAGGGGTACTTTAATTTGACCAACGCATCGCCAATCTGACACTTGTAAGCAGTTTCTTCTGACACCCGAAGGAGCAGGGGCTTACATCGCAACTCGTGAAGCTACGCAAGAGGTCGAGCGCTTTGAAGGGGGCCATTGCGAGCTACTGCAGGATGCGGAATATGGTAGAGCAACAAAGGGAAGATGGTGTGCCGACAAGGTGTAATCAGGGGCTATACATCTATCACAACCATTTTGGCCGTGGTATTCTCATGGAGCTGTAGGTAGGACGTCTCGATGTCTCTCCACGGGTCTCTCCCACGGCAAAGGACAGCTCCGTACCGCCTTTTCCCCAACCACGGGCAGCTCCGAAGCAATCTGTGGACCACGGCACTGGCCAATTTCTCATTCCCCGCGTTTCGCATTGACCCCATGACCCCATGGGGTTCTAGTCTGGGGCTTGAGTCCAATGTCAAATTCGCTTCCACCGATTGGTCGTATGGAATCTGCTTGCGGAACACTCCGTTGCCCCTACAGTGGTGCGTCTCCAACTTCTCAACTCATCGGACCATGGTTGTACTGAGCCCAAAGTTATCTCTTCACCGTCCTGGGCAGACAACGGTGCCCTCAAGAACATATTAAAGGGCCTTCACATTCCTCCTTACACTCATCAAACTACCCTTGACAGCAGCTCCAAAGTCTGAAGCTGATACATTACTCTCCTTGCACACTTTTCAGTTCCCTTATCAAAATGGCAAACACCGAGGCCGAAGTCAAGCTCAAAGATCTCCATGGCTCATCGGATCACATCGACAATCCTTCGCCACCTGCGGACAAGGAGGTACTGGCTGTAACAAAGAGCAATGAACTAGACATGACTGAGGAGGAGTATGACACAATCGAGAAGAGTCTTGTTCGAAAGCTGGACTATACTCTTGTGCCTATGGTCTGGTTGCTGTATCTGTTCAACTACCTGGACAGAAACAACATTGCGTACGTTGTCAATAGACAAAAAGTCTCCTTGTTATTAATACTGACGCTCTATCTAGTCAGGCAAGACTCAGCAGCTTTGAGCAAGACCTCGGTCTCAAGGGGAATCAGTTCAATGTGGCGGTCTCGATTCTGAACGTGGGCTACATGCTCATGCAGCTACCCAGGTATGGACCGGAGGCCAGACTATGTCGAGATGTAATCTAACGCCGGGCCAGTAACATGCTCCTCACGCGTACTCGACCTTCGATTTACATACCATTCTGGACAGCTCTTTGGTCCATCGTCTCCGCTGCTACCGCAGGCGCCAGCAACTACACGCACCTCATCGTCATACGGTTCTTCCTGGGTATTGCAGAAGCCCCATTCTTCCCCGGCGCCATGTATCTCCTCAGCTGCTGGTACCCTCGAAAGGAACTTGCGCTCCGCACGGCGATCCTATACTCGGGTGTTCTCCTGGCGACAGCTTTCTCAGGTCTGATTGCTGCTGGCGTCTTGTCAAATCTCGAAGGTGTTAGGGGAATTGCTGGATGGCAGTGGCTCTTCATTATTGAGGGTGCCGGCAGTTTTGGTGCTGCTCTGATCGCCTTCATCTTCTTGCCTGACTTCCCTGGACAAAAGTCTGGGGCGGTCAAATGGCTTCTCACGGATGATGAACAAAAGGTTGCAGTTGAGCGGATCCAGAGAGATCGTGTCTCCTTGCCCCAGGCTGATAACAGTGTTTGGAGCGGTTTAGCAATGGCTGCTAAGGATCTCCGAACTTGGGTCTTTGTAAGTTCTCGTGTATCTTCTATTGTGTTTATAACAACTAACGGTTCTTGGTAGGTCATCATGCTCACGGCTAACCACAGCGCCTACGGCTTTAACAGCTTCTTCCCAACCATCGTCAAGGGTTTCAAACTCGGCGACAACACCCTGACGCTTGTCTTGACAGCTCCCCCATACCTCGTGGCTACCGTCACCGCCTTTGCTACAGCCTGGTCCAGTGATCGTCGCAAGGATCGAGGCTACCATATCGCGGTGCCCCAATTTATTGCTTGCATAGGCTTCATCATCTCAGTCTCAACTCTCAACAACGCTGCACGATACACAGCCGCATTCCTATACATATGCGGGTGCTTTTCTTCCAACGCCATGGTATTCAGCTGGGCGAGCTCAACTCTTAACCAGACGCCTGAGAAGCGAGCTTGCGCAACAGCCATTATCAATCTCTTGAGCCAGCTGGGAAATATCTGGAGTCCTTATTTCTTTCCATCTAGCGATGGGCCGCGGTATATCAAGGCTAATATCTTGATGATGGCCTTCTCGCTACTGTCTGTGGTGACTTGTGTGGTGATGAAGGCCATGCTAAGGAAGGCGAATCGGAAGCTGAAGGAGACTGGAGAAAATGTCAATTTGTTTACGCTGTGATCCGAGATGAAACATGATGGTGTTGGCTACGTAGCAATGTATTAAGAGGTTATTTATATTTGGGCTATTTTATCATGTATTGTCAACTAACCTCAAATCAAGTTGGAACTCATCATCGCTCAAACACACCTGGAAAATCTCAAGTCTCTGTTTATCTCGCCCTTCCATGACACTAATAGCTCCCATGTGATAGGTTGAAGTTCTTGACACGAAATTTGTGAAAGCCTGAGCCGACAATCCTAGGCTTTTCTTTCGAACCAGGGAGAACTATCTCAGCCTTGGTATTTGGTGGAACAATGACCTTGAGATCAAAATGCCCGTTCTTGACTCTCCAATCTGTAACAATCTCTCCATAGGGGGATATCAACCTGGCCTTGGCCTTGTCGATGCCGCCACCAGGAACTGGCGCAATGGTAATCTTCTTGTATCCCGGTTCAGTTGGGGCAATGCCTCCTATCACTTGATGGATCCAATCAGCAACAGAGCCAAATGCGTAATGGTTGAAGCTCGTCATCTCCCCAGAGTTCACACTGCCGTTGGCTAGGAGGCTGTCCCAGCGCTCCCACGTAGTCGTGCCGCCCTGCACAACCTGGTAGAGCCAGGAGGGGACCTTCTCTTGTAGGAGCATCTGATAAAAATCAGGGATAGAGTCAATGCTTTTAAGGGCGAACCCGAGCCGAGCTGTGGCAGCAAAACCAGTACCCACGAGATAGTCGTTGTCCTTGATCTTTCGGATGAGTGACTGAGCGGCATTGTTGCGTACTTGGTTGTCTTTGAGGAGATCGAAATCAAGAGCCAAAACGTAAGCAGTCTGTGTTTGGTTCGCAAGATCCCCATCTGGCACCCAAGTTTCTTCGAATGCCAGAACAAGATCCTCGTGTTGTCGAGTATAGTTCTTGGCCAGGTCTTGTTTCCCTAGAGCATGGGATATGTGTGACATGATTTCCGTCATCTTGACCAGATAGGCATCGGCAACGAGTCCACGGTGGGTAGTAGCATTTCCAGGGTTACTCGCCGGAGACAGCGGGTCAAGCCAGTCTCCAAACTGAAACGGCTCTGGGTCCCAAAGGCCTCTTGGGCTGCGAGGAATGCCAACGTCTATCCACGCCTGTGCCTGTGGCAGGTTTTGGGCCAGTAGGGCCTTGTCGCCAAAAGCTGTGAATGTATTCCAAGGGTTCCCAACAGCTACATCCCCCCAGATTGCGGTTGGTAAATATCCCCCAAAGCCAATGGGGAGTGTAGGCACGTAAGGGGGCGGTGTCATCTTGTTTTCTTGCATTTCAGACCAAACATCGCGATGCCAGCTCTTCCAGAAACCTGCCGTATCAAAAAGGTAGTTGGCAGTTGGGCCGAAGGCATGGGCATCTCCCGTCCATCCAAGCCTTTCATCACGTTGAGGGCAGTCGGTCGGGATGGACAGGAAATTTCCCTTCATTGACCAACGGACGTTGGAATGGAACTGGTTCAGGAGAAGATTGGAACAGTCGAAAAAGCCTGTTTCTTCCAGATCTGTGTGAACAACCACGGCGACAATCGAGTTTTCATCAAGGGGTGTCTGCTCTGGCCAGCCGTCAACTTGGGCGTAACGGAAACCGTGAAATGTGAATCTGGGCTCCCACTGCACCGGACCCTCGCCGCTAAGAATAAGCGTATCGCGAGCTGCAGCAAGTCGTAGGGGCCTGAGAGCCAATTCGTCCTTCTCGAGCACCTCTGCATGGTGAAAGGTGATGTTGGTATTCCTGGGACCCGTCACGTTGATGCGTAGGTGTCCGACCAGGTTTTGGCCAAAGTCAATAAGCGTCTTTCCCGAAGCTGACTTGAAGAAGCTTTTCGGTTTGATGGTTTGAATGGCGCGAACGGGTGGTTGATCGGGTGCGGCCAGTGTCCCTTTCAAAGGAGGAAGCTCACGAGTACCCTCCCAGCCTTCAGAGTCGAACCTGGCCGTAGACCAACCTTCCAAAGCTGATGCTAAACGATCATCGTACTCTTCTCCGTCGTAAATCTCTGCTGAAACAAGAGGCCCGGTGGTGGACTTCCATGTGTTGTCGGTTGGGACCCATTGTGTGCTGCCGTTCTTCAGGGTCATCTTGAGCAACGCCAAGGGCCCGATAGCATCGCCATAGATATTGCGCTTGCCTCCGGTGAAACCAAGTCGTCCGGCGTACCAACCCTCGCCAACAAGAGCACCAATTGCATTGTGGCCAGGCTGCAGAAGCTCCGTCACATTGTACGTGTCATAGACATGGCGGTGATGATAGGATTGCCAGCCAGGGGCGAGAACATGGTCGCCAACTCGTTTCCCGTTGATTTCGGCCTCGTAAAGTCCCAAGGCCGTGATGTAGAGTCTTGCTGAGACCAGATCGTCTGGGACATCAAAGCCTTTTCGAAAGTAAAGCGGTGATTTGGGTTTGTCTTTGTCGAACTCGAGGGTTGAAGTGATGGGTCTAGCACGAGACCAGGTCTCGTTAGAGATGCCTGTCTCTACATAAACCCAGTCGGACCAGGGAGTAGAAGTCCCGCCTCCATGCGCTCGCACTCGGACTGAGGCCGGTTCGGATTCCCCAAGAGGAGGGCCAGGCCAAGGTACATAAAGGGATTGAGGTGAGACAGTGCTGTGGACTTTCGATCCCCCACCGCGGTTGACTTCAAGGTCATAAGAAGTTTGCTCCCAGTCGGAAACAATTCCTCCAAATCTCCATGAAACACGCGGCTGCGTCTCCGCTATGCCGAGAGCTGAGCGGTGATTCTCAAAAGAGACACGGGATATTTCCAATGCCATGATGAATACCGGATCTAAGCAGGTGAGTGTTGCACCCTAGATATCCTGATGAGAATACATATTTACATAGGAACAATATGCGATTTATATACTCCATCTAGATATCAGCATGGGCTACATTCTGCTCGGCCACAGCTTTACCATGGGTTCAAGGAGTTGCTCGATATAACATTAGCCCGAGGCGACGAGCCAGCGATGGCGTGAAGAAAAGCCGGGCCGATTGTCATCCCCGAATAGAAATCTCGACCGAAATGATCGGCATCAATAAGAACTGTTACATGGTTACCCCGCGTGCGAAGTGCGGAGACCCCAGATTCACGAACGGTTCGTCTGGTGGAGGCATTTTAAGCTTGTTGAAGCAGCTCGGGCAAACATGCATCCAGACAGCGTCCAGTAAAGCTCAAGTTCATCCATGCGCCTGGCTGTTGAGTAAATAAAATCCAGTACATACAGATAGAATATTCACCAAGCTTTGCGCACAAGCGAGATTGCTATGGGGGTAACTGTTGGCAGTTCATCATCACATCACAATGTTGCTTAGGTAGTGACGTTTTGGTAATGATGAATACTGCATTGATAGTAATAGTCAATGTTGGGCTTGGGTA
Organism: Fusarium sp. NRRL 66088; assembly: GCA_013186415.1. Taxonomy (NCBI): domain Eukaryota; kingdom Fungi; phylum Ascomycota; class Sordariomycetes; order Hypocreales; family Nectriaceae; genus Fusarium; species Fusarium sp. NRRL 66088. The sequence continues at coordinate 36,258 of JABCKD010000106.1, forward strand.
TTCTGTCAAAGAATTTTGTGGTAGCTGACCTCTCGGGGTCCTGTATACGTCACGCGGGTTATCGGACGATACTTCAGATTTGCCGTGTTGCTTGCCGTCCTAGTCAGAGCACCTGCAGCACCCCAAAGATGGACCAACTCCACTTCAGTGTTCGTACACATCAAATACAACCTCACTTCCTGACTAGCGAAAAGGTCGGGCGGAAATGACGCGAGTTGGATCGGCGCTGCCCAACGAAAATGCTCCAGCGGTTGAAAAAAAAACCGGCAGTTAAACAGTGACAGTCTGGTGCCCAGTGCATATGACGGTAGTATGGTAATATTTTGAGCTAAAACCAAAGTCCTCGGGCCAAAGTGGATGTTTGCTGTTACTGGAGTTGGTGCCATGACATCTCTAAGACGAGCTCATCAAGGAAGGCAATAATAAACACATGACTGCAGTGAAATGCAGAGCTGTAAGTCACTGTATCTGAGGCTTGAGAAAACTTCAAGTATCCTCTAGGGCGCAGAAGGAATAAGCCGACAAACAGTGCTGTGAATAGGCCGAAGGGCTCAGGATTACCCAAAGGTAAACTGGCTTTAAATTGATCTTGGCAAAATTTGGGACCGGATTCTGGCAATTAGCCTTTATACAAAACATCGTATAAACCTGCAGGGTCGAGTCGATGACATTCGGACATGATGAGTGTCTCCGAAGTCATGATGGGTGGAGTCGTTGGATAACAGATAACACACTTTCTCGCGATTTGATGTGACCTATAAAGATCAAAAAGCTTCCAGCTCTAAGTTCTTTAATATTAAAAGAGTTACACCATGTGCTGGTTTAATACTAATAGATTCACCTCACATCAAGAGCGGATGTCCACACATCTAGGGTAGGACAGCGTTCATATCTCACATTTAGCGACCCCTATTGGGTCAAAACTCTTAGCAATATTCTATCAGGTTTCTAGGGCCAACGGCTACATGAAGCTAAAGTGGAAATGTTGGCATTTGCTTCACGTACTTTGTCACTAAGAGTATAAGAGTATGGCATATTAGGTAGTTTCGGTTTTTTGTCTTATTGGAACTATATATAGCAACACCTCTTAGGGCATTTCTACTTTAAAAAAAAAAGGAAAAAAAAAATATTCCCTGATTCTTTTAACATAACTAAGTGTGTTTTTTTTTAGGGGCAAAGAGGCCCAATCGAGAGAAGGGGGGAGGTTATTCACTATAAACCGAGTTTAATCACAAACCCAACATCCATGAAGTCAAGAGAAACCAATTAGACTGGAAGGTTCTACGGATTCAGTCATGTCTGATCCGGCCATGTCAATATCTTCTAGCATCCATAGATGTCTATATTTACTTGCCTTGCGCTGTACTCGATTTGCCTTTCAGTCTGCTGTCATGGTGGCTTGCTCTGTTCCCAACTTTATGTATCTAAAGGTATTCCCCAATTCTAGCACTGAATTGCCCGTACCTCCTCTATTGTCATAAATACATCTTGTGGCTTTTCTCCTGTCTTGCCCCCCCGCAGGCCAAGACAACCTCAGCCGCAAAGACGAATCGAGATGTCTGCATGTCTTAGGCATGTGTTGAGGCAGATAGTTCCCCGCGTTCGTTCTGGGCCCTATGGCCATTATTTACGTCAGACCGAGATAAGATATTGGTTGTGAATCCTCTGATCCTGTACCTTGTCGAGACGGGCTGAAGGCCACGTTATTGGCAATGACGCAGCTGCATAGATAATCGTAGACCAATCATGACAGAACGAGTCTAGCGGCCTTCGATAGTGTCTCTGACCCGTCAGCCATCGGAGGCCTTGCGCCAATCAACATGCAGGATGCTCGGCTCGACGAGGCATGGACGGTGAGGCCAGAGCGCGGGTGCGGCCCGTGAAACTAGCCACATTCCGCATGTTCTCATCCGTCCAGTCAGCCAGCCTTCAATCCTGCCGTGGGTACGTACAAGGTTCATCGGCGGCTGGATGCAAAAGGTAATGAGGCGTTACTCCATGGCAGCTGAGAAGGTGCCGGTATGTGATCACAAGCCCTCTTTACTGAGACATCTTTGCGTCGGAATGCCCAACCTAATTCCTCATCAAGTTGAGATTATCTTGCCGGCAAGGGCTTGGGGATTCAGGTGAATACAAGAGGTCAGCAACTATCAAAGAGTCAGCTGCGGAGTATATAGTCTCACCTTGTCCGCTGATAGGAAATAGTCAGGGCAAGATTGTCTGGCACTTTCTCCTCCTTCATCATTTTTTGACAGGAAACACAACTTCTCATCTTTTCCCTCTCACAATGGCTTCCCCCACACAGGTCTCCGTGGTTGGAGAGCATCTTGAGTCCAAGTCATTCAAGTACATGTGGTCTCGCTATGTTCAAAAGCTCACGCTGGAGTATGACTTGGAAGCTGCCAAGGCTACTATCAAAGACCACAAAGTCCTTACCGACATTACTGGAACGGAAAATGTTGCGCAGTTACAGGAAAAAGCGGCCGGGAAAACAGGACGCGGGTTTGTTCCCCAGAAGCCGGGAAAACTCGACATTGGAATCGTTGGTGCTGGTGTTTCCGGTCTTTTCACTGCCATGGTCTTCGACTGGTTGAATCAGCATCCCGAGCTCAAGGGGCTTGAAATCAACTACGACATCATGGAGGCTTCAGGGGAAGAGAGACTGGGTGGCCGCCTTTACACGCACAAGTTTTCCGATGGCGACCCAGTCAAAACGCACGATTATTACGACGTGGGTGCCATGCGCTTCCCCAACAATGAGATCATGAAGAGGTATGGCTCGATCCGATTTACTGATCTCACTTGACTAACCCCAACTGCGGTTCAGAACCTTTCAGCTCTTCAACTTCATTGGGCTGCATGAAGGCAAGGGTGGCCTCATCCCTTACTACCTTGATGATGAAGATGGCGTTTGCCCTTCCTATTTCAACGACGTGCGACATGTCGGCAATGCCTGGAACAAGGCCAAAGTTGAGGGTAAGGACGATGGCGAGGACATTAAAGACCCGTTTCGAATCAACAGTGGGCTTCCCGATAATGGCAAGATCCCCGAAGAGTACGTGAAACTTTGAGTCTCCCACTCCCAAATTCCCAGCTAACGGGTCTCCAGGTTCTTGTCACAAGACCCGGCGGGGCTCGTAGCCAAGGCACTCGCCCCCTACATCAAAGAGACCAAGAAGGAGTTCAAGGATGCTTTGAAGGAGATCGATGAGGGAAGGGGAACCATTAAGGGAGAGGCCTCCAAGAAGCTCTGGGACCGTCTTATGAAGGCAGACCACCTAAGCACTCGGCAGTATCTGGGCTCGTCAGTATACTCCACATCACCGCTGTCTGAAAAATATATCTAACACACGCCCAGCAAAGAGAACCCAGAGAACACGGATAAGCAAAAGTTCAACTACAACACGATCGAATGGTTGGAGACAGCAACCTAGTAAGTTTACTTGATGAGCAAGCCAACATGTGCTAACTGACCTCTCTAGCGGAACTGGATGGTATGACCAGGCACTGAGCGAATGTGTTCTCGAAGAACTCGACTTCGGAACTCCTGCCCAGGAAGAGTACAAAGGAGTCCAGTGGTGGTGGTGCATCGACGGAGGCGCTCAGAGAGTGGCCCAGCTGATGAAGGACAAGATCAAGCAACCAGTTCAGTTCAACAGCCAGGTCGAAGCCATCAATGCCAATGTCAAGGATCGAAAAGATCCTAACGACTACGTCCCGATGACACTTTCCGTCAACAAAGAGGGCAAGACGACAAAGAAGGATTATTTCGCCGTGTTCAACAGCACAACTCTTGGTGCCCTCCAGCGCATGGACCTCAAGGACGCTGGGCTTCTCTGGGGTACCAAGCAAGCCATTCGATCTCTTGGCTACGGTGCCTCCTGCAAGGTGGCCATCAAGTTCAAGACTGCTTGGTGGCAGAAAAACCCTTACAAAATCAAGAAGGGAGGCATTGGTCGAACCGATCTCCCTCTTCGAGTTTGCGTCTATCCTTCCTACAACATCGAGTCCCTGTTGGGCGACGATTTCGATGCCAACAAGCCCGCCGTGCTGTTGTGTTCGTACACATGGGGCCAAGATGCCCAACGCATTGGATCTCTGATCTCCAGCAACACACCCGAGAACGAGGAACAGCTTATCAAGGTTCTGCTCCACGATCTCGCCTTGATGCACGCCCCGGAAAGAAAGGACTATGAGGGCCTTCTACAGACACTCAAGGATCAGTACATGGATCACCACGCATATGACTGGTACAAAGACCAGAATATGTCTGGAGCATTCGCCTACTTTGGCCCCGGACAGTTCTCCAACATGTGGCAGGAAATCATCAAGCCAAACGCATTTGGCCAGTTCTACATTGTCGGCGAAGCAGCATCATCTCACCACGCCTGGATTGTTGGAGCCCTCGAGAGCGTGATTCGCGCCGTCTACATCATGTTTGAGGGGCTTAGCAGTCATGACCCGGATTGCAAGCTCTACAAGAAAGCCATATATTTGCTGAGCCATGTACCCAAGAAGGGGGACCCAACCTATGATCCAAACGACGAACCCGAAAACGCCAAACCAGGAGACATGCCCAAGGGCAAGCCTTTCTACCCCCTGCCTGAAGAAATGCCGGATCGCCAGATCAATGTAGACCTCGACGAGAAACTGACTCAAGACCCGAAGGAGAGTCTCGAGAAAAAGAAGCAGTTGAACTTGACTCATTCTGCCGCTCTTGTCGCACTCTGTGTTATCGAGAGCTACGTTGAATTGTTCTATGGAGCCACTCCAAAGGAAAAGACAGTTTAGTTAGCATAGACAGATTGGACCCTTCTGAATCTGACCTGCCCTATTGACCCCTGGTTGAGCGAGACGGTGATCCCCGTGAGATGGTGAGGTGCCACGCACGCCGTAATCAAACACCTTTCAAAGTTTACTCATTGCCCGATGTCGGAACATTATCTATTAAGCTTTCTCAAGGTTGAGCATGTTATTACGTTGGTGCGTGGGGGTACTAAGGGAACCATTTGCCAGGCAGCTTGAGTTCAGGGGACCCTGGAAATCAAAGCGCAACCCTTAGAGGCCTATATTTGGCAGGTTATTCAACGTGAATCCTCGTTAGTCTACATCATTGACTTGCAAGCAAAACCCAAGCATAACCTGTCATATATACCACGACAGCGGAGGAATGGCGACCATGGACATCTTAGATATTTACATCTCCCTTCGATTCTAACACATAATCTGACTCTTCTGAGCATGACTTTAAGATAGATAGAAGAAGTTTAGCCTACCCTGTCTGAACCTTGATGACCACAATCGGAGGAGCGGAGTGTCGGTTTAACGACATATCCGCCTCATCCTTGTCGCTAGATGGGTCAGTTGCGAGAGGCTTGAGCGACTTCCGTATTCTCGTCCATTAAATGCGAAAGCGAGCTAAGATTTCCGGAAGATGGGCATTTTCGCTCCAATCTTAGTCTCGGAGCAAGAGGTTCACATCGGTCCAGGTTGAAGTTCCTCCCGGCGACGACCGGTGGGATACCGGTGTCGGAGAAGGACCGGATTGAGAACATTTATTAAAGAATGGACTGTTTCTATTATCTAGCCTAGAATCTTGCAGAGATCTTTAAATCAATTATCTTTTTGGCAGATGCTCATTTCTCTTTATCGGGCGTTTCAACATGGTGCCAAATCCAAGCGACGAGGGCGTCAAGCCTGACTCGGACCAACAAGTCAACACTTCCCCAACGGCGAGCGATGACAACTCAGAGCCACAAGAAGAAAAGCTTCCCGGCGTTATACACATGGAGGCTTTCAATGACCAGATCACCACTGTGGAACGATACATCCTATTCGCAAGCATGGTCATGGTCGGATTCGCCTTTGGCCTTGACGCTCTTGTCCGCTCAACTTATCAAGGATACGCAACTTCAAGTTATTCCCAGCACTCGCTACTCTCGACAATCAACGTTATCCGTGGAGTTATCGCTGCTGCAGTTCAACCTTTGGTTGCTAAGCTATCCGATCTGGTTGGCCGCCTACGACTGTTTCTAATCGTAACGCTGTTCTACCTTGTCGGCACCATCGTCGAAACCTGCTCTACACAGGTACAACACTTTGCTGCTGGAGCTCTCCTGTACCAGATCGGATACACATGCACCCTTTTAATCCTCGAGATCATCATCGCCGATATCACCTCGATTCGAAGCCGTGTCATGTTTGTTTGCTTCCCAACGTGCCTTACATCATTAATACTTGGATCAGTGGCAATGTTACTTCAGCTGTGCTTGGGGTGACTACCTGGAAATGGGGCATTGGTATGTGGTGCATCATATACCCTGTCTGCTCGATTCCTTTTGTTACCATCATGGCCATCGTTGGACGGCGCGCTTCGAAAGCCCTACCTCAGCAGACGAAATACCCGCGATCGAATGGAAGCAGCAGACTACAGTGGATAGATCTCTTCCAGAAACTCGACATCCTAGGAGTCTTTCTTCTTACAGGTACTCTGTCCCTCACTCTGATCCCTCTCACCCTGGCGGGAGGAGAATCGAAGAAATGGCAGACGGCGGGCATCATCACTCCCATCGTCCTCGGGATTCTTATGATTCCTGTCTTTGTTTTCTGGGAAAAGCATACGGCTCACCCGATGATTCCTAAGTACCTCCTCCGAGAAAGAGGTATCTGGGCAGCGTTTTGTCTTGCAATCTGCATGTCCTTCTCTTGGTGCACGCAGTCCGACTTCCTGTACACCGTTTTGATCGTTGGATTCGATTTCAACATTGCCGATTCAACCCGCATCGCCTCAGTTTATGCCTTCTGTGCTATCGTCGGAGGACTCTCCATCGGTCTTCTTATCAAAAAGATCCGACGCATCAAGCCCTTTATTGTCGGCGGCATCTGTTTCTGGCTTGTCGCATATGGCCTCCTATTCCACTACCGTGGAGGCACTGATTCAAGTGCAAAAGCAGGCGTCATCGCAGGTCAAGTCTTACTTGGCTTAGCTGGTGGATCCTTTTCGTATCCCAATGTGGCGGCTGCCCAGGCTCTCACCAAACACGAGGACATTGCGGTAATTACCAGCATTATGCTGACCGTGAACAATGTTGGCGTGGCTCTTGGCAACGCAGTCTCAGGTGCCATTTGGACACAGACCTTATATGACCAACTTCAAAGGAGCCTAGCTCCAAATTCGCAACTTGCTCAGCAAGTCTACGCCGCGCCATTGTACGTTGTGCCTGAGTACCCAGTTGGAACTACGGAGCGAACGGCTATTATCGAGAGCTACCGATATATTCAACGCCTTTTGACTATCACGGGTATGTGTCTTGTGATCCCAATGCTCGCATTTGCCATGTGTTTGCGGAACACTAGACTCCCAAAACCGAAAAGTGTGAGCAACAACTAGTTCTCTAGGTTTCTCCTCTGGCCATCGGAAGAGGAATACAGAAGGGGCGTCTGATGGTTATTTCTTTGCCCATAGATTAGCAGAAGGTATGAATGCGAAGTAGTTACAGCGACTGCCAACTCCTTTCTGAGAAACTGTTAGAGAGACAAAGTTGTGATTTGCCCCTGCGTAATAGACTGGGCCCTCTTGAACTTGGCTTCCGGTTGTGGAACTCGACGCCGGCATTACCAACTAAAACCAAGCAGGTTGAGAAAAAAGATCGTGCCAGCAGCCTTATGCAAGGGCCGTATAAGTCGGCAACGGGCAGGGAATCGCATCCTGGAGGATCGAACCCGCCAAGGTGTTCACGGGATCGGCCTCATGGATACGATGCGACTCCCGTAGGGTTGAGCATGGGTTCCCCGCCGACGTGTGTTTTGTTGGAAAGGGGGGATTAAAGCCGCTGTAACTATTGGTGCGGCACCTGTTTTTTGGTGCAGTGGTTTATCCGACATGTTTCACCTCCTGCGGTTGGCTCACAATGGCCTCAGCCCGCCTATACTAAGTAGTACGGCGATCTTAGAGTTGGGCCAGATCGAGGCTTGTTGATGGTAGTTTCATTGACGGATCATACATGGCAGATGAAGGCCTGCCCTTGACAACGGATGTTTCTAGTGAGGCTGTGGGATGAGCAGCCCAGCCCAGGATATGCGCAATGTCTTGGCTGTCTCCGGTATTTACGTGCGGAACGTCTTGACGAGCAGCAAACTGGGTCTACCGTGGCGGAGTCAGAAACAAGGTTGTGGCACCGAGGTGACAGTCGAGTCAATGGACGAGGTAGCCGTAGTGAAAGAAGCAGGTCTAGAAGCTACAGCCCCTGAGGGTCTGTAATGTTATTCGGGAGCTGAACCTAACGAAACTTCTCTGCCTGCCTTGTTACTAGAGATAATATATCTTGCCACTCGGAATTAACTGAAACTCTATTAACTATTGGTGTAAGTATCTCGCATAGAAGACGGCCTCGACTCATTGGGTAATTGTATGTAAATTGTGGCGAAGAGTTCCCACCTTTTAACAACACTGACCTAGTAGCTTGCACCATTCGTCTAAGTATGCCTCAACCACGCCACGCTCCCGCGGGGTTTTGCGCCCTTAGCCATATCTAACTGCGAATACGAGCATTAACTTGTCGGATGATATCATGGTCTTCTGCAACCAAGTCAAATACTCATCAAGACCTCACATAGGATATTCAAGAATGTGTTAGTCCTTTGTTATTCTTCCTACATAATGGCGCAGTTCGACTACGTGCCAGCCGCGCCCATGTAGTTGTAACATGGCGAAGCAAGCCGGCTTCCACTAGATGTGATATAATAGTTATGGCCTTGATTGTTGCGTGAGACCAAGTTACACTCCTCACCCAGCTGAGCATGAGCCTAGCTACTCCCACCTGAAATACCCGAAACAAGATCTCGAGCCAACTTGGCCACAATATCCAAGGCCTCGGCTGATGAGTTGATGCCCGGTGCCTTGAGCTCCTGGGCCGGGCCATCGAACCGCCGCCACACCTCAATAAAACGCTGCTGACCCTCGTCAAGGCCGATGGCACGGAGAACACCGTGCATGTTGTGATGCTTCTTGAGACTCTCGACATCGGCGTCACTAACGGCCGTGGGCGATCGGATACCACGTAGAGCCTCCCGTTTCATGTGGATGGCCCCGAGACGGACGCAGTGTAGGATTAGTGCTGCCAGGCCAGCTGCCAATGCCGTGGCCACAGATGAGCCGGTCCGTTCCTCAAAATCATCTGGCAGCGCTCCCTCCCGGTGTGGGTTCCGCGACACGACCTTGTGGCCGGGCACAATAAAGCTGAGGTCTCGTGGGCTACCCGTCGGGCCCCATACCCGACCATCCGCCGTGGCTGCTCCAATCCGGAAGATGCGACGCTGGTCAAAGGACCAAGGGTACTCGACCTCGGTGACGGCACCTGTGTCGGCTGCAGCGCAGAAGAGGAGTATGCCTGAGTTAAGAGCGTCCTTGACTGCCTCCCGGAGGTTATTGATGCCGTTATGGTTCTCCTCGGTATCCTTGACCGTCCAGGACATGGAGATTATGTCTACTTTCTGGGTTATCGCTGCTCTGACAGCCTATTGCGTGCACCGAGTTAGCCAAGGCCGGTCACATTGACTGGCAGGTTAACTTACCAAAGCAGCACTTTCTGCAGCAATGTATTCTTGCCCTGGAGTTTGCGTTGCCAGGTTGAGGCTTGGCTGCGTCTCGAGCTTGTATACATACAACTTAGCCATCGGACAAACTCTGCAGATCATATCTGCCATGACAGTTCCGTGACCTTTGCTGGATCTGTAGTAGGGACTCGGTCCATTCTCGTGTGGGAAGCCCCTATCAAAGGATTCTCCGCCTCTGATCTTACCACGGAGTGATTCCACGTAGGGATCAGCGCCATCGTCTATCAAGGCGACCTTTATGTCGTGCTGAGGCTCGATATCATCTAAGCGCAAGTTCTGTATCTCATCGGCGAACCTATCCATACAGTTGAGCCATCTGTTGGACTGTAGATTCATCTCGTTAGTGCCGTTTTGCGTCTTTGCGAATCCACCCTGCTGTACAAGTCGCTCGCTACCAGGAACATCTGTCTTGCGTTTGAAAACGACGATATTCCTCGTTTCTTGGGGGGTCTCTCCATCGACTTCATCTGCCTCATTCTTTTTGCGAGAAGCCGACTCGTTTAACCGCACTTTGAAATCCTCCACGTACATGTTGATGCGATCAGCTGACTCCAAGGTCTATATGAAGTTAGTATTGGGATCATTCTGCGCATGGCTCTGCCAGTGATACGTACTTGCCCATCATCCCACATAAGATGGACTGTCTCTAGATTTTCCAGCCTCGGCAGTCCTTCTGGCTCGCTCCAGGCCCGAAGGACGGCCCTATTACCACTCCATCGGAGATAGAGCTGCCTCACGTTTCGACAGGCAGTCAAGATGGTCTCTGGGCATAAGTCAACTTTGCGCCAGTCCAATATCTCCACCTCGAATGGCCTTAAGCAATCCTCAATTGCGCTGTCACTGTGTGGTGGGTCCTTCAGGTCGTCCACAATGACTTTGAGAATGTGTTTGACCCCTTTCCTCCGTAGCCAGCCGAAGAAGACAGTCAAGTCGCTTCTCCCTCGTCCAGCCTTTGGCCTCGCGGGTCGACGCTTGGCCAGTCTTGACTCTCGCGTTGGCGCTGGGGGTTTCTGGAGCTCGATTCTGCGAAACGAGACATAACGCAGAACTTGATCAAAGTTCATGTGGTCATAACTCTGTATGAACGAGTCCTCGAAGATCTCGGACGGAGCCTCAGAGTAGTCAAAACAGAGACTAATATCTGGGGACGGTCAGTGTTGCGCATATTCTTCCAGGTAGTCCGCTCTTACTGTTGAAGTTGGCACCGTGCAAAAACCTCACGGCATTGTGCTGGTCTCTGTTGGCAAGCCTTGAGTCTGTCTCCAGTGTCGTCCGTAGATAGTATAGTTTGACCTCCTGCAAAATCTTGTCTGCGTATTCGGCTTTCTGCTTTTCCTCCTCCTGTAGCCGTGTGATGTCCTCGCCCTTTCGACCAGTCTTTGAGGCACCGGCTGTTGACCTTCTCTGCAACTTGAAGTCTTCGGCGCCAGGCACACCATCAACAACTGACTTCCCGTCCTTGATCACTGCACGCCTTTGATGACCATAGGTATTTAGAGCCATGTCCGAAGCAGGCTCGTCGACTAGCTCGGAATCTCGCCTATGGAGGCCAATTAACGGTAGAGCTGGCCCTCTTCGACCATCTTCGCCCCGTCGTTCCAGGAAAAATCGGTCGATCCCACTGAGGTGCGCCAGAGATCCCTCAAAGGAGACCCTCTCATCAGCAAGTTCGTTCTTCTGGCCTTGTGTTGGGCCAGCAGATTCTTCTTGCTTCCTTTCTACAGGTCGAGCAGAAACTGATTCCTCTACCCGCTTCCTCCACAGACTTCGCGTGAACTGGTGATATTCATATATCGATAAGTCTTTGGGGTCTTTTGTGAAGACATCCAGGGCTCCATCCCCATGGGCAATGAGCGCCTGGACAATCTTCAAGTGTGATTCTGATGCATATTTATAGTCGACTGCGAGGTGTAGGGGCGTCAGGCCACTTTGGTCTGTGGCTCGCAGAGTCTCCTCAGATGCGCCCTTGATCAGCGCGACGGTGCTTTCAGGCTTCAGATGGTGGAAGATGGCTGTGTGGATGCAGTTCCTAGCGTGCTCGCCACGCATGCGAAGTAGAGCGTCCAGGTCATCGATCTCATCGATGACAACATCGATAAAATTAATATTCTTCTTGGCGATGGCTAGATGTAGAGGGGTCTTGCCAGACTCATCTATGTGACTCAGAAGCGTCTTTTGGTTCCTGATGACACAGCGAGTGAGGGACTTGTGTCCCAACGTGCTCGCGATCAGATGGAGGAGTGTCTGCGTCGAGTCCCTAGTCGTCCGCCCCAGTAGGTGTCCGTAGGCTTGCATGAACTTTTGGCGATTCTCCTTCTTACCCAAGTTCAACTTCTGGTTCTTCGCCTGGTCCAGGATTTCGGTAAAGGCTCTCTGCACCTCATCCTGGTCCAGTATCTTGGCGGGCTCAACATCAGAGTCGTCGTCCCTGTAGTCTTCGTCGCTGTCGCCAGCTCCACCATAGACTGGAGGAATCACAGCTTGCCTCATTCCTGCGGTTGGTTATACGGCTCAACCCAATGTCGTTGGGATCTCATCGGCGATGGTTGAGGCTACTTGGAGGTCAGATCAGGCTGACGAAGCCACGAGTCCCCATCTCAGCCGCGGGCCCCCTCCCCACCAAGGGCAAATCAGGGTACAGGGGTTGACGGTCATCTCCGCTCCCTTGTACTTTTCTGTATTTGTCCTCCGAGTCACAAGTTCCCAACTCTTTTGCGCACATTTAACTCAATCATAGTACCCGTCGCCATGAACGCCTACGACTCAGCCGCCGATTCTGATGGCGAGGAGCAAGTCTCATTTGGCATCTCGCTCGCCCCCAAAGGCGAAGAAGGTAGTGGGTTCCATACGCAGAACGACCCCAGTAACCCATACCAGCGCGAGAATATCACTGAGCGCAAAAGTGCTGTCGACATTCGCTGCTCCAGCGTCGATGTCATCCATGGGTTGTTCGCGTCTGAAGGCGATGGACAGGACGTCTTCTGTACCCTGCTAGTGCTCCAATTCCGCTTTGACCCGCGAAAGCAGGCACGACGCATTTCTCACGTCGACATTGAACTCAGGTTCTCTGGGAGTGAGTCTGGGGTAGGAGTAGCTGACCCCGAGGTCTTTGCCATCGCGCCCAGCGGCCACCTTCGCTTCGCCAACACGACGCAGACAGAGACGACCACAACCGGAGGCGAAGTCAACTTGGGCGCAGGCGGTGCTGGGGTCGAAGTTGGTAGTGCCCTCAAGTTTGAGCGTGAGGTGACGAGGGAAATGGGCTACGCAACCTCGGTGACAGGATCCATCGATCTGCGTGGACGCAACTACGGCAAGGCTAATTGCGCTTCCTGGACGCTGATGGAAAACCCGGAGACAAAGACCGGAGTGCCCATCTCTATGAAGACGGCCATTCTACTCAAGAGGAGGGACGAGGGGCGTTTTCAGTGTGCGGTGACGGTCAAGGCTAAGGCAGACTGGAGAACATCGCTGGAATGGCTGTTTGGGGCTACGAAACCTGATGACCCTGTGCTTTTTGACCCGACACTGGACCCGACGAGCAATAGGTATGAGGACATGGAGCTCAAGCTTGGAGAGCTTGATCTTGACGCGATTTGTGACATTACCTCTGCGAATATCGTTGAAGGGGTGGTGAAGACGAGGAAGATTGGTAGTCAACTAGAGTAGCAACGCAACGCGTTCAAGAGCATTCATGCCACATTAAGGGCCATGAAGTTACCCTATAGAGCTTCAATTGAAAAGCGTTCAAAAAACAGTACATCATGGGTACCGCTCTCACTTTCAGCCCCCAGCCCTTTGACCCATCCATGACCAGTCCAAACCAATCATCAAGGGAAGCTTTGCAGGGGTAACTTTTCAGCCCAGACAACCTGGGCACCCGCTTGATAATTAACCGAAATGCTCGGTTCGTGTGTCGCGCGTGAGCCTTGTTTCAGGCGTCAGCACACACCACCACACCACAGCGGCTGAGTCTATCCGCGTTTGTAGCCAACCTCGCTTTGTCACAAATTGTATGGGACATTGTATGGGACATAGGCATCTTTTTGCTATGGAACAAGTACAACGGGGGATTGACGATGGAGTCTCGCCGAACGAGGCTGAAGCGACCATGAACCATCCAGAGGTGTCGGTTGACACGACTGAGTTATACGCCTCCAGCGAGAAGAAGTTTGAGTAAGACACCCTCGGCGCCTTTCTGCGTGTCAATCGGCTAATTGAGTCTGTTCTAGCATCGTGGTAGTCCATGGTCTCGGTGGCTTGCGAGAAAAGTCTTGGGGATCTACCAAGTACCCAACGTGGATACATGACTTGGCAGCTCGCAAGGATTGGCAAGTCCGGGTTATCCGGTTCAGTTACTCTGCTGAGAAGATTACCGAATCACTTTATCCGGAGGAGGCCATTTCACTCGAAGTAGAAAGGCTCCTTCAGAAACTAGCCGAGTTGAGGAGCGAACAGCAGTCTGTTAGTATCTCGACCTTCTAATCTTGGGCCGTGACTGACCAAGGGGACGTAGCCGTTGCCGTTAGCTTTCTTTGCACACGATGTAGGAGGAATTATTGTAAAGCAGGTGAGTGAGAGTATCAATCTGTCTGTGTAAGTTGTTGGTATTAACTTAACCCGTAGGCACTGGTCTTGGCTAGCCGGTTTAACAGCACATACGCTGACATCAGATGCTCAACGCGCCTCCTAGTATGAGCCTCGAACCTACAAATGTTTATGAGCGGTCACTTATCATTCGCAGATGTTCTTTGGATGTCCGCACAGAACTGTTGGGGGCCTCGGAGACGTGGATAGCTTGGCTACCCGCCTTGGTTTCCTGGATCGAAGAGAGCCGAAGGCCACAGATTGGAAAATGAAGAGTCTTGCAAGATCAATCATTACTGTCAACAATTCTTTCCTTCAGACTAAAATGCTGACACGCGCAAACATTATGAATATAGTGTCCTCAAAGGAGAGTCGGGAAGAGAGGGTAAGACTGGGCGTTGAATCGTGCTAGAGGTTGACCAGTACTGACTCTGCCATCAACAGATCTTTGACCATCATACCGTAACATTCGGAATCCCTGTGGAAAAGGTCATCACCATCGACAAACCGCACACAGAGTTAGATCAAGAGCCAACAGAAGAGGATTGGCACACTCTCTACGGGGGACCCCAAACCAATCGAGTTGCATCATGTGAGTAAACACCTTGAAAGTGGGTTATGTTCACTCGCCGAAACATGCTTACCGTCGTGTTTTGCACAGTTCCCTGGTCTTCTGATGGAATATCTCCTTTCATTACAACTATCGAATCCCAGGCAGCCCCAGTCTACCCCCCAACGAGTTTGTCAGAAAAGGCCCATCATTTCGACTGGTTGAACGAGGATGAGACCTTTAAAAGGTGGCATCAAGCCCGAGGGGTTAGCTTTCTGCATATACATGGCACTCTCGACGTCTCTGATGCGGCTGAGTATGTATTCCAGCAAGCTGTAGAGGACCACAGCAGCGATTACTTCTTCCGGTGCATTCTATATTTCAAATTTGACAAGCACGACGTCCGTCGGAACTCTATCGGGGCCATGGCCAATACCTTCTTGTCTCAGATCCTTGGTCAGGTTCGAGAATCGCCGGCTAGAAATCTGGCAGACCTTGAGCCGCCGGATTTTGTAGACTGCTGGACCGACAAGGAAGCCTTCTACTACCTTGAAAAAGTAAGAAGAGACTTGGGAAATATCTCAAGGGTCCACTGGATTCTGGACAGACTGGATCAGTGTGATGAGTCCAGTCACTGGCTTCTTTCAGAGCTCTCAAGAGTTGCCAAGTCTTCTGAACAGCATTTCAAAGTTGTCATAACAAGCGTCGATGGTAATCATATTCGTGAGAGCCTCCCCGAGGGCGCTGCCATCGACCTGACACATCACGTTCCAACCGCCAGCTCAATTGAGGACGCGAAGCAAGACTTCCTTTCGGCATTGTTCCAGAAGCGACCTAAATTTTACCACGTCCACTCTAAGATTACGCATTTGCTAGAGTCTTGTGGTTTTGACAACTCGGTGTGCAGTCTCCTGTTGGAATGGCTGACTATTGCTCCTTGTGCATCAACGAGGGCAGCCCTGGAACAGGAAATCGAATCACTTATGCCACTCTCACCGGCTAGGATCTTTGAGAAAGCTCTGAATGTTGTGCCTAGAGAGCGGCGCCTGTGGGCTCAAAAGGTCCTCACCTGGGCCACGCGTTCTGCTCGACCATTGTCGCTTGAAGAGCTCGCGAGTGCACTCAATCTCGACGCCCTCGATTCCACAACTGGGTCGAGCATGCACCAGGATCTCATGTGGGATATTCAAGAGTGCTTTGGACCCCTGATATTCTCTCTGGATAACGGCGCAGTTCAGCTACGTCATCCAGCTGTCCGAGACGTGTTGACAAACTTGAGAACTGACAATGGCACCCAAAGAGAAGATCGTCCATGGTATGTTCTAGATTCCCCAGAGCAAGATCATAGGAATATCGCAGACGCATGTGTCCGTTATCTTTCCAAACCTGGCGCTCAAGATGAGATTCTAGCTGCTTGCAGAGCCTCCTCTGATACGCAGCCGATCTTTGAAAGCCCCTCAAACATCTTATCCTACACCATCCAATACTGGCCACATCATTACCAACGGGGCTACTTGACTGAAGCTTCAATTCCCTCAACATCGAGTATCGCCGCCTTTTTTGCAGATGAAAAGGCGCTTCAATGCTGGGCAGCAGTGAACTGGCACTTCTTGAACTCCTGCATCCGGGCTGACCAGCCCTCCCTGCCACTCTTACCAATTCTCGCGTCTCTGGGTCTCAAGGAGTCAGTGGCTACTCTCATCAAGTCCCGGGGGATAGAAGACAAGCATTGCGTCTCAATGGCACTCACTGAGGCGTCTCGATATGGGAAAGACGAAGTTGTCAAGTTGCTGCTGCAAGACTCGAGTGTGGATGAATCTACTTGTCTGAACGCCCTCCTGGCCGCAGCACGATCGGCGGAGTTTGGGGTCTTGGGCATGTTACTGGAATACGCGACTGAGAAATCCAACATCGTGCAATGGCCTGGTTTGCTCACTTCACGACTTGCATACCTTGGACCCATCGACCAGTTGAAGACTATCCTCCGAACTGGAGGGGACGCGAACTTGATGAATGCAGACTACTCGCCACCTCTTCATTGTGCTATCATGAGAAACAACACCGAGGCGTTTGATGTACTTATTGGGCATGGTGCTGATCCTGCAGCCATTAATTCCAACTGGAAGGATACTCCAGCCATTCTTGTGGCGGCCAAGCACGGCCACATGGACATGGTGACGAGGCTGGTTGAAGCTGGCGCATCAGTCGATGTCTATGATAACAGGGGAAGGTGTGCTCTATGGTTAGCCGCTTCGACAGGACAGCATTTGGCCCTCAAGGCTCTGTTAGATGCGGGTGCAAACAAACGAGCCTTGGAGGTTCCCAGAGAGGGGATAACGAGGCCGCCCATAGCCTCCCTTGCGGCTGTCCCCTTTCCCAAGTCCCTCAAGATAGCGCTTGAGTTCGGCGTGGACCCCAACTGCAGATCGCCAGAGGAACATCCATCGAGTGCTCTGAGTATGGCAGCGAGATGGGGCTTTCCTGATATTTGCCGTATGCTTCTTGAAGCTGGCGCTCATCATGATTCTGATGAAGATCCTCCTCTCATCCATGCCGTCATGTCTGGAAAACGTGAGACTGTGGACATGCTGCTTGAAAAGGATGCCAAGATCGATGTGAAGCTGGAGTATGATAACTTCCATGCCACACCTCTCATCATAGCTGCTCAGCGGGATTACCGAGATTTGGCCAAACTTTTCATTGACAGAGGAGCCAGCGTCGACCTTCAAGTACTCGCGCCAGCCAGTACCGCGCTGCATTATGCCACCAGTAGAGGTCATCCTGAGATGGTCAAGTTCCTTATCGACTCAGGGGCCACCATCGGACAAGTCAAGAGTGAACAGCGGACGGCACTCAACCATTGCTATTCAAACGTCGATTGTATGAAGGTCCTCCTCGATGCCGGAGCCGATTTGAACTGGGCCAACCCCGATGGTACGACCCTGTATCTTGCTGCCTTCTACAACCAGCTAGATGTGGCTAAACTGATCCTCTCATACCGCCCTGATTTGGAAGTCAAGAGTCCATTAGAGAAGTCATGGGATTTTGGATACACTGCACTCCATATAGCGGCGAGCAAAGGCTATACCGGGATGCTAAGGCTACTTATAGAGGCGGGCGCTGATTTAAACTCGACAACCCCGATCGGCGGAACACCTCTGATCCTTGCCGTAGCCAACGATTCAGAGGATTGCACCAAGGCTTTGTTGGAATACGACATAGACCTAGACACAAAGGATATGTTGGGATCCACGGCCCTCCATTGTCTTCGGTCCCCTGCACGTTTATCCATTGCGAAGCTGCTGGTTAACCGAGGAGCCAACCTGGAGATTCGGAATAATGGTGGCAAGTCTGTGCTGGATCTGGCTATCACGAACAAGGATGTTCCATTCGTCGAGTTTCTTTTGGATAAGAAGGCCGACATCAACGCAGCAGCCAACTCAAATGGCGCTGCTCTGCACATCGGAGCCACTGCCGGAGATATTGACATGGTCAAGCTACTCGTCCGGAAAGGCGCGGATATGAACCTTGCCCATCCTTGGATGTACGGCACAGCGCTGCAAGAGGTATACATGTCTAGGACTGGTACTGCGCAGGGCAGAGAAGCTGTCGCTCGATTCTTGGTCGATGAGGCAGGCGCTGACGTGAACGCCTATGGCGGTTTCTGTGGCTCAGCATTAGATGCGGCGCTTCTGAATAGCACCGTTGAATCAGCTAAGTTTCTCATCGAAAGGGGTGCCGACGTCGGCTGGAAGGACCCATGGGGTCGGCGACCCGTCCACTTTGCAGCCTTGCGTACACCGAGTCACTTCCAACTGTTGCTTGACTCGGTCTCAGACATGGACGACGACAGCCTCGGCATTGACACCAAGACGAACCTTGGCCAGACGCCGCTGCACTTTGCAGTCGCCAGTGGAAGCACTGACCTTGTCGAGCTTGTTCTCTCTCGCACCCGAGGCAAGATATCCATTAATGAGCCGGATGAGGACGGTTGGACGCCGCTGCTATGGGCCTGCCGGCCATGCGAGGGATGGGGAACACCAGCTCAAGTTGAACCCGCCATCGTGAAGCTTCTCCTAGACAGGGGAGCGGATCCATCGGTGCGAGGGCGAACTTGGGATGACAAACAGTGGTCCCCGCTCAAGATGGCGAGATACCATGGGGCTACGGAAAAGGTGGTTACCCTGTTGAAGAAAGCTGGTAGGCATGGAAAGGAGAAGGGGGAGAAAGATGACTTTCACGATTCCAAGAAGGGAGTGCGTGAACCCGGTTCATATTGCGACATGTGTCTCTTTGTGAGTTTTTACCATCGCATCTTTACTCTATAATGCTGACTCGGAATCAAATTTAGGGCATACGGGGGATGTCATATGGGTGCATGAGTTGCGACATTTGCTTCTGTTTCAAATGCTCTCGCTGGAAGGAGGAGCTTCACCCAGAGCATAACAATTGGTCATTAGAAGGGACGGAGTTTGAGGAGACGGAAGAAAATGAAGAAGAGAAGGAGTCTCCTGACAGCTCCCCGGAGATTGAACAGGTGCAGGATGACGATGCTGAGGGAGATTGGTCAAGTGATGAGGATAACAAGGGTCAGTAAGCATATATGTTGAAATATCAGACTCAATAGGCTCTCAAGTGCTCACCCTGATTAGTTTAACAATACAAGCTTTTCGCACTTGCGAGAATGAACTTTGTAATCATTGCTATCTCGTGTGATATTGTAAATATCCAGGTCAGTAATCATAAAATAAATCGGAGACTGACTAAAGGTTTGTTTAAGTCACTTACCTAACTCCCCAAGCAGCCCTTGTGTACCAAGTCACGGCAGTTGCGCAATTGGTCTTTAGTTGTTGCACCACCATGTATTAAAGGTTGCCTTCTGCCACCTCCGAGTTCTTCTACATATGATCGTACATAGAACCTAAAAGAACTCAGTGGTTCGTCTAACATGCAGAGGCTACTTCTTTCCAGCCACATAGGCGTTGAGAAAGTCATCCAAGTCCTCTTGAGGCAAGCCTAGTTTCTCATTCCACCGCCCCTTTGTGACAGAATAGTGCGCCAGGCCGCCTTTCCCATAGATAGCACCAGCAATCATAGCCAATGTACCCATCAACTGCCCATCCTTCACTTGTGCAGCACCATCCTGCCACAATCCATCGACAGTTCCATGCGATATCCGAAATTTCTCCCCTGTAGCTATCTCGAGAGCTTTCACCACCTCGTTTTGCGTCACCGTGAAGCTATTGACGTACACGTACTGATTCTTAGTAGCTTCTGGGTTCTTCAAACTCTTCGCAATTGCCCTGCCAACTTGATCCAAGTTCGTTGCCTCAAATGGGATGTTGCCCCCATCAAAGATCGTGACAGTACGAGCGGGGACATTCAATCCTCCAAAGCCAGGGATATTCAAGCCCCAGTCAAACATTGACCCAGAGATGATTGCCGTCCATGATATCTTATCTTGTTGCGTCTTGAGGTACTCCACGGTATCGATCTTGTCTTTCAGAAATGGGATATAGGTGGATGCGGCAGAATCCGAGGTATCGACGCCGTATTCGGATGGAACGAATACCTTGACGGCTGCTTCAATAGCCGCGTTGGCAATTGTCCTCTGGATGGCCAAAGCATCTCCAGGGACGATACTAGAAACAGTGCTAACAATGGCTTCCTGACCTCTGAAAAGCTCAATTAAAGAGGCTTCAGAGTAATCAGACTTGACATGTTTCACTCCAGCCGGCAAGGTAGCCTCGGAAGTATTTCGTGTCAACCCCGTAACTGTAAAGTTCTCGTCCAAGAGGGCCTTGATGGTTGACCTGCCCACGTTTCCACCTGCTCCAAGGACAAGAACATTGTTGATAGACGAGAAAGCCATGGTGATAGCGAGAAGAGGAACAAAGAAGGGAAATATTAAGTGTTTGTAGGATGCAAGACTTTATGGGGTAAGCGGATGAAGTGCCATTTAAAGTTGGGTGCTCTCGCAGCTTTATGATAATGCATGTCATCTCCGTGGAACCTCCACGGCGTTCATATTGTGTCTTTTTCTGCTTAGGATTAATAAAACCTGAAATGTCAATTCATTTTTGTCGAGGATTACTGATCGATGTGGTCTGCGGCTTTTAGTGCGAAGTCGCTACGCAGGAAAGAGCCCACGTGACTCCATGTTGTCCCGGGCTCATTATGAAGGGAAGCCGATTGATTAGGCCACCTCTAGATAGATAGATAGATAGATACCATCGAACGAGTCAAACTTGATGTTATTTGTTCTCGTTGAAAGCCCGTCCCTTCATCGGTAGACTGAGCTAATAGATAAAATACGTTACTGCTATTGAATTTGCACTCATAGCCTAAGCGGCCGCCCTTCCCCTGGTCTCAAACGGCAACATAAGGAAAACTACACCCGCAACAACAAACAAAGCAGCCGAGATCCATACAGGCAAGTCCGTCTCGATTCCCACGTAGGCAGCAATAATTGGTGCCATAAGTCCACTGAGCCGATTGAACATGGCAACTAGTCCATTCGCCGTGCCTCGGATGGGCGCAGGGAACAGCTCAGGGGTGTACGAATAAAGGAGGCCATACACAAGATTCTGAAAGAATGCAATCGCGCAAGTGAATCCAATAATTCCGGCTTCTGAGTTTGCCCTGGTAAAGAGGAATAGGAAAACACCAGTTCCGATGCAGGCAAATGTTCCTGTGCCCTTCCGCCCGACCTTCTTTAGATCGACTGTGAAGCCGCCGAGGATGGACGCTGGGATGCCACACACGGCCTGGATGGCGTAGTTGCGATACGTCTTCTCTAGAGAGGAGCTGCCTTGGTTGACGCCCTTGTTCTCGAGGTAGATAGGAATGAAGGAGTTATAGAGAGGATAGGCCATTCCAATGGAACACCACAGGAAAAGCATAAGGGAAGTAGATATGGCAATTTGCGGGCTAGCGAAGAGGGAGCGGATTTTGTCGGGCCTGAACTTTTCCATATTTCTCTTGAAGATGTTCCGGTGGTTAACGTTGGGTGCTTGATCTTTGACTGTCGTGTTGTTGTTGAGGGTATTGTTGTTCAACTCAGCGTCGATGGCTTCAAAGTGCGAGATGGTAAGCCAGGTTGTGGTCTTATTCCTGGCGGCAACCTTCTGAACAACATCCACAGCCTGTTGATCCAGACCCTTGCCTAGGAGATACTTGGGCGTTTCGTAAACGCGGAAGAGAAGGCGCATCAAGAACAAGACCAGCGTAAGACCGCCGAATGCCCAATATGTGTATCTCCAGCCAAGATTATCTTCAAATCGACACTCTCCAGCCGGAAGACCGGATGGGCACGAGTAGTTCGCAATTAGAGGCCACGCTATCAGTGCCGCAACAGCTTGGCCCACGGACCAAAAAGCAGACTGCATGGTGAGGAGGTATTGATGCGTGGCCGGGATGAACTCGAGGAAGATGGCGCTGTCGACGGGCTGGTTGCCTCCCGTTCCGACGCCGATGATGGCGCAAAATGTGGCGATGGCGACAAAGTTGGGGCTCCCGGCTCCAACTAGACCGGCAACGGAGGACAAGAGCAGGGTGATGTTGAAGGCGAGACGGCGGCCGATGAAGTCAGCCGTCATTGGCCACACAGAAGAGCCGACCACAAGGCCAGCGTATTTTGCCACCGTGAGAAAAGCAATTCTCTTGACTGCGAACTCGTTCCGGACTGGGGCACTGATGATGGTGATGGCTTGCATCCAGAACTACTCAATCAGTAAAGGAGCGCTGGTACGACAGGGGACTCTTACATTATCCACAAACCAACCAAAGCCCGTCATGGCAAAGACTTTCCATTGGAAGGATCCCATTCCAATGTCAATGAGAGCCTGGTTCATAACGGCAACCTTCCTCTCGTACACCACGTCCGCTCCGGACGGAATAGCACGAGTGTCGATTCCATGGTAGTCTCGGTCTTCAGTCATCTCAATCTTGCCATTGGCTCGAGACTCGTTAGTAAAAGTCCTCTCGTTGGGAGACATGACTTCTGGGGCCTTGACGTCTTTGTTCATGTCAAAATTCTCCATAGTTATGAGTCAGGTCAGGTCAGTGACAGTAGTGTTAAGAAGGAAGTGGACAGAAGATGAGGTTGAATGTTTGTGTCGCTGATGGGAGGAATCGTTTGAGAATAAGAGCTCCTTGCGCGCTCATATCTATACTGATCAGCAACGTCAACAAGGCCTCAGGTTATCATGACCAAAGCTGGGGTTTGCGGGGAGGCCCTAACTGACCCGGGGATCGCCTTCAGTGACATCCCATCCCCGAGTCATCTCCGCTTTTTCACACTGCCAAGCTCGGCTCAAGATAGCGACTGCACCAGCGCTTCGAATACCCCCGATCCGGTATAGCGCTGCTCGCCCAAAGATAGAGACAATGAGATGCAACGTATCTCGGAAGGGGGAGTGTGTGCCTCAACTTTGCCTCCTGACAATACGCAGCCAACCGGCGCCATCGGAAGCTCATAGCGGGCTTCGCAAGTTCTTGATTCCGAGAAGCCGAGCGCGTCTCGAATCCCCCAGATGCAGTATAGTGTTACTCGACTTTATCGCCATGAGGGGTTACGACAGTGGACAAGGGATACAGCGCGTCTAGAATAACCTCTTTTGGGAAAATAGTCCCCCAGAACAGCTCTCTGCCTATATAAGAAGGTAAGTATGGCGGCTTGCTCAACGTCTTATCTTCCCACCACCAACGCCAACTTCCAACCTTAATATCACTACCCCTGCCTTTTCCGAGTCATTCACTCTGCAGTCCAAGACACAACTATCATGGCCCCTTCAGCTCTTATCGAAACTCCGCTTGTCCAGGGGTCAATCAACCCCCAGCAGACTACCTCCTTGAAGCAGGGCTCCAGCGTGCAGTTCAGCGCGGCCAAGCACCTGGCCTACTCCCCTCCTTCGTCTATCTTGACAATGAAGGACCTTGCCCTTGAGCCTACTGCACTGTCCCCAATTGCAACCACAGAGCCATTCCCGCTTCTTTCCCATGAGGCTGTACTGCAGCATCGACGAGATCTCTTCAGCAAGGATGTTCTTGACAACTGCCTCCACCACACACGTCCTGGTTCCGTCCAGCTTCGTGGCATGGCCCCTCGCTACGCTCCGTTCATCCATCAGTTCTGGCACTCTCCTGAAGTGTTGAAGATCGTAAGTGACATTGCTGGCGTCGAGCTCGTTCCGGCCATGGACTACGAAATCAGTCATACCAACGTCCAGCTTGGTCCTGGTGGGCTTGATGCCATTAGAAAGACCACAGTCGAACCACCTGAGGCCACCGCGGAAGCCATCAAGAGGTTCGAGCAGGACAAGCCCAAGACGCAAGAGGTCACGGACCAGACAAAACCCATTATCGAGTGGCATGAGGACTCCCACCCGTGGGTCTGTGTCGTGATGCTTTCAGATGCCAGGCACATGTCTGGTGGCGAGACGGAGCTCATGAAGGGTGACGGGACGACCCTCAAGGTGAAGGCACCGCAGATGGTAAGTGGCATGTCCCGCTCATGCACAATGTAGTACTAAAACGTGTCTAGGGCTGCGCTGTTCTCCTCCAGGGCCGTTACATCACGCATACAGCAGCACCTGTGACTAACATGCCGGAACGAGTCACCATCGTCACGTCATTCCGGCCAAAGAACCCCCTGCTCGTGGATGACACCACCAACAAGAACGTCAGGAACAAGTCTCACCTCACCGAGCTGTACTACCAATGGACGACATATCGTCTGGATGTGATTGCTCAGCGGGCTCGCATCGCTGCAGATGCCCTCGAGGAACGGTACGCAAAGAATGTCGCACAGTCAGATGCTGAGGGCAAGCCTGGCTTGTGTATGGTTGAGACTGTCAGCCCGGAAGAGATCAAGAAGTGGTCGGAGGAGATGATCAAGTACATCCAGGACACGACTAAGGAGATGGGGCTGCCTTTGCAGTAAATCCAAGGGATCTTAACATTGTTTACACCACTTTGTTCAACACTAAGCTTGTGAAAACATAATTAAATATGAGTAACAATTGTATTGTCATGGAAAACAATGGTTCGCAAAAGGGTACCTCCACTAGCCTTATTTTTCTGTTCCATTTCCTGCACCACAAGACGCTCAAGATGAAATATTACCTGACTTTACCTCTCAGCTTCCTTAGAGCGGTTAGCCAGTGAGAACCTGCTTGTGTCATTTCTTGCCCATGGACTAGAGGAAGGTTGTGACCCATTACCACCCACCTTGCTCTTCTGCTCCCTTATCTCACGGTTTTGCGGGGTAACGAAGGCGCTAACTAATTGGTGACTCCACTGATAATCCCCGGGGCTCAGCAACCTCAGCCCTCAACCTCAACTCTCCCCTCACGTCACGTATTTGGTATCGACTGGGAAGTCTCTCGGCCAGCAGCGGGTCCCCTCCACTCTATCCAAAGAGCCACCTCATTCTACGCCTTTTGGAACTTAATGGAACCGAATCGGCGTCAACGTAGGTCCCGAACAGGGTGCTGGACGTGCAGGAATAGGTATCCCATCGCCTACCTGTCTCAGCGAATCTATCTTGACTTATCGATGATAGGAGAAAGAAGTGTGATAGTATCACATTCCCTTGTGGCAATTGCCGACGTCTGGGACTGGATTGCAATACTGAGATCAAGCTTGTCTGGGAGGATGATTCTCGCCGAGAAGGGATGAAGAGGAGAGGTCCATCCAAACCCACTAACCGTACCAATGCCACCCAACCTGTGGCTGGTCAGCCTAACCCACAAGAAAAGGATCACAACTCAGTCACATCCCAATTCTTTCTCAGTCAATCTGGCCATGAAAGGGGCCTGCAACGCCTCTGCGAATTCTCCGAATGGCCCTTTGAACTAGATCCCATAGAGTCACACGCTCTGGATCACTACATCCAACGCTTCTCCAGGACATACCCAACCTGCGCTGGCCCTACAAATCCATTCATAAGGGTCTTCATTCCTCTCTCGATGCAAAGCCGGGTGGTTCTCGATGCTCTTCTAACTCTCAGCTGCGTCCAAAGCTGGGAGCATGGAAGCTTCGTGATGGAAAGGCCCATGTTGTTCTTCCGATACAAAGCCCTTCGCGGCTGCAGGGAGCTTATTGAATCGGTCATCAACAAATCGGGAGTTCAGAAGGAGATCCAGTCAGCATCAACTATGGACGCCGCCATCCAGGTTGTGGCATCTCGGGCAGCAACTCTGGATAATGTCGATGTCATATATCTCCTCGCCACATGTGTCCTTATGGTCCTTTACGAGAAGCTCAGTGGAGAAGGGCAAGAAAACGTGACTACACATCTACGATTCTTTGCCCGGCTCTTCCCAAGTAGGCTGTTTCTGGCCATTGCGAATGGAAATCCCCTCGACGACTCCAGGCACCAGTGGAACGAGGCCATGGCCTTTCTCTCTAGCCTTTTCCTCTATAACGATCTCGTCAGGTCAACCTCGCTCCGCACTTCGACGCTGTCAGACTTTTACATTAGACACGGTGACCCTGGATCACGATTCGAGTTCCCCAAGATCATCGCCAGGCTAAGTACCGGTGACTTTTCAGTAACAGATACAGAGATCGCAGCGTGGGATGGACGGCTGGACTGGTTTCCAAGCTTCGCGCTCGATGCACCTGATACAAGCAAATCCTGCGAGAGGCTTCCTGTTGCAGAGCCGGCCTTTGTTCTAAACCCGTGCTTCCGGCGACTTGACAACTTTGCCCGAGCAGAGACCTGGAGCGAGAAGGGCATCGTGTCAGAGCTCTACCGCGTATCGGCCTCAGTCTACCGAAAGCAAAAATTGGTAGACCAATGGCTCTCATTCGGCTATGGCCCTCTAGAGCTGGATGAAAATTATTTGGAAATGGGAAATCTTCCGTCGTGGGGCGTTGAGTTACTTCGTCTACTGCCACCCGTCTCACCCTTTGATAATACGCTTTTATGGCCTATCTCTATTATTGCAAAGGAACTCACAGATGAGATCGAACGAGAGTTTGCATTGAAGAAGGTCGAATCACTAGAGAAGCGGTTTAGGATGAAGCATTTTAGTGATGTGAGGGAGTATCTTGTTACTAGTTGGAGGGCAAAGGATCAGGGTATTGTTGGCACATACGAGCAACCAATTCTCTTTGGTTAAAGATTTATTCTTAAAAGCGTCAATATTAAAGTCGTCACCATTTTCGCCGTTGCAGATGATGAGATAGAGGCCCGTTTTCTTAGATTGAAAGCTAATTTGCTGGATGATGAGACCAGAAGAAACCGGCGCTTGACCCCTTTTCTAACTCAACATCTTTAGGGAAAACTAATAACAACCTTTGTCTCTTCTCGCCTATCAAAACGATGATAATACTCAGGTACGTGCTCGATATCAATAGTACTGGAGACGACAAAACCCGGGTTAGCCTTGCCAGCCGCAATGAGTGGCACCAATTCTGATGCAAATAGCAACGGCAACGCCGGACCTCCCCCAGTGGTCAGTCCTTTGAAGAATGCTGTGCCGATATCAAAGTCAGCCTCGCCGCCAAAATAACCACCCATTATAGATATACCACCAAACGGGGTGGTCACATTGATTAGGTGGTGCATCAAAGTGGTTGGGTCGATTTGTCCAGTGGCGTTGATAGCTTCGTACCCCACACATTCAACCGCTCGGTCGACGCCGTTTGGCTCAAGAGCTAGGATCTGCTCCGCCGGGTTTGCATGTTTGAAGTTGATTGGAACGGCACCGAGAGATGCAGCAAGATCGAGCCGGTCCTCCACGTGGTCGACGGAATATACAGTCGAAGCGCCACGGAGGAAGGCGGAGTGAACGGCTAGGAGCCCAACTGGACCAGCGCCGAAGATGGCAACAGTATCACCAGGAACAAAGCCCGAAAACGTAATGCCGGACCAAGCGGTGACGAATATATCGGACACCATGAGGTAGTTATGGAGAGTATCGGCGTCGGTGGATGAATTGATAGGGACAGGAATGAGACTTTCGTCGCCGAATGGGACACGGGCGTACTCAGCTAGGGGACGACTGTTAGCTAATACAAGACATTCCCCTATCCAACTAATTTAACTAACCTTGGAGCCCTCCGATAGTTTCACCCTGGAGCCCGCCATATGATCGGGGCACCACATGGTCGAAGCTGTAGCGTCCATCGTCGATAACATCTGGGATGACCACATAGTCACCCACGCTGAGATGCTTGACAGCGTCACCAACTTCGACAATGTGCCCGATGGCTTCATGGCCTAGAAGATAGGGTTGGTCTTGGGATCCAACACCCATATGGAAGGTGTGGAGATCCGTGCCGCAAATCGCGGACGCATTGATTTTCACAATGGCATCTGTCGGATCAACGAGGGTCGGAACGGGTAGATCGATGACAGTAACGTTATAAGCTTGGCCGAGCTGAACGACAGCTCGCATGAGAGACATATTGTTCCAAGTTTTACAAATATCCGTCCCGGCTGGTTCTTGTGGAACAAGAAAAGGGTGAGACAAGAAACGTATACAAGTAATGATGAAGAGCATTAAAGCCGTTTTGCAAGTCCAGCTTCCTTTCTTATATATCAAGCCTCGTCCGCACTGCCAAGAAATCTGCAATGTTGCCATGGCGTAAGGTCGTATGTGCTGTATCTAACAGCACCACAATCAGGACACGTTCTGTTGCCAGTGTCAAGAGACTTGTCGCGTTTCAACTGCTGGCCGGGTTTCCTTTTCACCCTCCATAACACGGAAGAGGAGGCGTCTTACCTCAGAGAGGTTTAGCTGTCCGTTGTGAACGCGCGTACACACAAAACCATTAACTGAAGCTGAAATGCAATCCGCGGAGTCCATACACGATCAGAAGCAAATACGCGCGGCATCTACCGAACTCCGCTATACCCGCCCTACGACCGAGAGAATCACCGCTTGTAACATGATATTCAAAAACATACCGAGAGGCCGAATGGATTTGAAGCCCCATCGAGTCTTGTCCCGCCATTGCATCGTCCCCGTTTTGGATTAGAGGATCGTCTCTAGCCCTGGTCTGATATCAAGGGGGTAAGCAGGATGCATGCTAGGTAGATCTTTCCCTGAGTGCGCTAAGACTGTAAAGCATTCACTGACAAGGATGTGATATAATCATTAATCACTTTCTCCCTATTGCTGTTGTGTATGTGTATAGGTTTAATGTGGAAGCGTAATTGATGACGACGATTCAATCTAACTAGAATAGTCTTTAATCTTCAATCTTCTGGCTCGATTATCCCGGGCTTTAACTATAATAAATAAAGAATACATTTCCAACACATCATAGTATCACATCCCAATGCTAACACAGTGGCCTTTCTTTTATTTATCCTTCCTGCCGCCTGCGGGCTGTAGGCAGTCAAAGACTAATACCTATGTGCATAAACTAAAAGGTTAAGGGGTATTTAACTGCTCTAACCTCCGTACGAGAAACAATTAGCCCTTAACGGCATCTTGTTTTCGACGATGAAGGTGGCTTGTTTCCCACCAAAAGGTAGGAAAACCCATGTAGCAAGGCTACCTCGCGGCGGATTTGATGCATTCCGGTTGAAAAACAGACACAGTACCTCCCCTTAGGCACGAACAGTCATGCCAAGTCGTCTTTTCCGACAGCGCAGACCTCTAATGTGACATACCGTACCACTGGTCTCGCATTATCGTTTTCATCTGACCTGATGTTCAAATCCGTTCCTGCAGTCTGCTTACCCCCTAGTAAAAGTCTAAACCTGATACTTCCCATGGCGGCCACTAATCCTTGTGGCCCATGCGGACTCGGGCCTTATGTTCTTAACTCCGTTCCGGACCTAGGTCTACAATGAAGTGCACTCCACATCAAACCAGTCGTGTTAACAATTAGGTTGCGATTCAAGTGCTATATAAGATTCATCATTAACCACCATTTCACACATCCTGAAATCTATCAACTCCCAGCAACATCCTCTACAATCTTCATTTGTGACCATCTTCACCATCATGACTTTCGCAGCATACGCCAAGGAGCATGTACGTCCCAACGGGCCTGGAGATGCGCGCCCTACAGCCCTTCGAGTCGTCCGTGATTTGGATCTTGATGGGGCGTTGGAAGGGAAAGTCTTCGTTGTCACAGGAGGCACCTCTGGTATCGGCTACCAAATTGCACGAGCAATCCATGCCACTGGCGCCGACCTTTACATAACCGGCCGTGACCCCCAGAAGGGGGAATCGATTGCGGCAGAGCTGATGGAAGATGGACGACCTGGTAGAGTGACTTTTGTGAAGACTGAGCTTGATTCCCTCGCAAGTGTTCGAAATGGAGCGGCCGAGATTCTGGAACACTCTGGTGGAAAGGTCAATGTGCTAATCAACAATGCCGGTTAGTTACTCCAAACTTGCCTATGTGTGGCTCATGAACTGACTGACGCGGTCAGGTATTATGATGTGCCCCTACAAAAAAACAAGGGATGGGTTTGAGTATCAGTTCGGCGTTAACCACCTCGGTCACTTCCAACTTTTCTACAAACTGAAATCGGCACTGCTTTCTAGCGCAACACGTGAATACGCATCTCGCGTTATCAATCTGACATCGTCAGGTCATCGATTAGGCCCTCTTGATACGAACGACTACAACATCACGAACGACTATACTCCATTCAAAGGTTATGGCGCCTCTAAAACCGCCAACATCTATTTCAGCAATGAGATTGAGCGTCGCTATGGGTCTCAGAACTTACATGCTCACTCTACCCATCCCGGAATGGCCAACACCAATATTGGACAGTACTTGGATCCGGAGACAGCCAAGGCATTCTCCACATTCCCTGGAGCGAAGCAGATGACCAAGGAGGCAGCCCAGGGAGCTGCAGTACCCGTCCTTGCGGCTTTGTCCCAGGAGCTGGAGGGAAAGGGTGGTCTTTATCTTGAAGACTGTAAACAGTCTGGACTGGCTGAAGGCGCAAACCCGATTGAACATCCTTACGGCTATGCTTCTTGGATTGAAGACGAGGATAGCCAGCGAAAATTGTGGATTGATAGTGTGGCTTTGATTGGTGAGAAGGATGACTGAGTATGACTGAGCATGACTGAGTGAGGAGGATGACTGGGTGAGAAGGATGACGGAGTGAGATTTGGTGTATAAGGGCCGCTACATCGGACAAGAAAGTAAAAAAACAAAACACTACGGTTCTCGGTAAGGTTTCTATCTCTAAAGCTTCATCCCGTTGTTGGACGGCTATGCAACCCGTGCTATCATTCCTCATTTATCCAACTTTACTTAGGAGATTGATGGATAGTTGAATCGCGATATTAATTTTCTGAACAAAGCCCACGACCAACCATAAATATCTAGAAGTAACATGCCAATGAGCTGTGTCTTTACGATCGGCTGAAGGTGGTGTTGATATTCTCGGAAGATCCCCTGAGCTGGCGCAGCACGTTTTTTTAATAGGCTACGCTCTGGTCAGCCGGCCTAAGAATTGTCTCTCCGCTGGAGAGGGCTCGCCACAGGCAGGAGGCAACACAGGGTATGAAGATGTTTTGGGTAGGTAGGTAGGCCAAATCAAGGACGCAAACAGCCGTGAGCGCGGGTGGCTGACACACATTGGTTTGAGATATTGGATGAAGATTATTTCATCAGTGAATGTTCTGAACACCTAAACGACTGACATGAGCACTTGGCCCATGACCCTGTATTTACTGACTGGGGATCTAGTCGGCATTGTCATCAGGCACATTTCTGGGAATCCTGGCTGATGGCCAAGTACACAGCCTCCTCTAGCTCACGATACAGCTTCGGAATGATGTCATCATCGCCTGCACCCATGAGATTGACAAACAAAACGGCAGCAATACCGGCCTTTCGATCAATCCACTGTTGATTAGTTAGTAGGCCACCTCGTCATTTTGATGTCCTTGGTTGATACATACCCATTGAGAACTACTCATCCCACCCCAAGTTAACGTGCCCTTGCGGCGCCTCCCGTCCACGTCCACCGTGTTAATAACACCGCTGAGGCCGTGGTTGAAATCTTCTGTGACTGGGAAAGGCAAATTGCCTGTCAAGACTGTCTGCAGCGCCCTCTTCGCAGCACCGTCGAGCTGTGGCCGGAACATCTCATCAACGGTGTCTTTGCATAGTATCGTCGTCTGACCTTCGCCCGCTGCAAGAACTGCCTGGAGGAAGACCGAATAATCTGCAGCCGTGGAGAAGAGTCCTGATCCACCGCTGTGGACTGATGGGTTCTCTGGCACAGGCAGAACATCAGTTCTTAGCGAGCCATCCGGGTTCCGGTATGCCAATTCTATGATACGGCCGCTGAGTTTGTCGGAGAATTCTTGACGGTTAAACGTCGTGTCACTCATCCCCAAAGGCTCCAAGATATTTTCAGACATATAAGCCCCCAAGGTTTGGCCAGTGACTTTTTCGAGCACCATTCCAGCCCAGTCAATGCCACTTCCATAGCTCCAGGATTCACCAGGTCGGAATTTCAAGGGCGTATTCCACCCCTCGCGAGTCTGATCAAGAGCCTTATGACTGCGACTGATGGCTGCCGACCACTTTTGAATCTCTGGATCAATAATATCGTAGCTCATCCCGCCAGAATGGGTCAGTAGCTGACTGAAATGTTTCTTTTAGCTGTTGCAAACCATCATAGCTTGAGAGGAGTCCTACCGAATAGTGATTGGATTGTCGTTATTTTCTAGAATCGGAGCGCCGTTGTTGTCAAAGCCCTTGAGCAATTGGGCATTGGAGAGCTCCTTGATCAACGGGCGGACGTCGTCATCTAATTTCACCAACTCTTTCTCAACGAGTTGTAAGAGTGCAACCGCTGTCACAATCTTTGTCATCGAGGCTATCCAACCGGAGGATTGGGTGTTGAACGATGGCGAATCGATCGATAGGCCGATTCGACCAGCAGAAACTTCGTATAGGCGACCTAACTTGGTTGTTAGTCATAGATACTACTTCCCAGCTCGAATCCACTCATATGCGTCAACTGACCATCCTTGTTGACGACGATAAACGAGCCGCCGAGAAGTTTGCCCTTGGTATCGTCTCCCACAGCAGTATAGCGGGCCAAAATCTCACCCAGTCTCTGCATTTTGAATGAGCCTTACAGGTTGCAACGATATTTGGAGAAATTTGAGTGGCAGTAGAGAGAGTTGGTATATGGTAAACAAGGTCTCGCCATGCATGGTTTCTCGCTCTTCTTTTATATTGAACTCAAGTATACGGAGTATCGGACCTGGACTTAACGGGTTACGGGCTGCTTTAAGAACCCGAAAAGAAGGGGGAAGAAAGCTAACCTGGTAGTTTGTGGGGGTAAGGGCCCACGACACTTTCCTACCCAGTAAAAGATGAGTCCGCAGCACCCTCACCTGTCCAGTCTAATATTGCATGGTGGAACGGGTGGTTGCGCAGCATACTGTTGACAGTATCGGCCTGAAAACTGCCTAGAGCCTAGCAATGGCTGACGATTCATTGGGCAAGGGGGGAAGGGGAAGCTGTATGCACCCATGTACGTAACGGCTGGAAGGAAGTCCAAGGAAGTCGTGATAGGCATTGGCGTGGTTCTTGCAGCGGCTATCAGAGGTGGCTATTCAACATCAACCTCGGCGTCCCTGTTGGGCGTGGAGAATCCAGAGTCCCGGTGATCTGATGGTGAACACGTAAATGCTACCAGAGCCGGAGCCGGCTGGGGAGCAAGTTATTACTTTACTAGAAACTCGGGCCAGAACGGTTATCATGAAGGAGCCCAGAAGAGGAAACATGGATGGGCCATCGCAACATCGGTTGGTGACCGTGGTTAAATCTAGACAGAGCTATATCCAACGTTATTACTAGTACATGTGTGGATGGCATAGAGCAACAAGATCAACAAGATAATCCTTGCCAATCTTTCGATAAGCCAAAAATGGATAATGATGCCATGCCCAATCGTGACTAGAGTCCTTCGTCCTCATCACAGATACCCTCAAACACCGTCTTGGTATGCTTGCCGACTACATCGACGAGGCCTGCCTTGTGCATCTCGGTCAACACCTTGCTGTCCTCAATTGCGACTTCTTGGCTTCTAGGGCCGACGAGATATAGCTTCCCGCCCTGGAATTTAGGGTTGATGGCTGTCCGCAAATGCCGCTCGCCACACTCCTGCGGCGAAACAGTCCAGAAACTGCCGACGGTGTTGAAGACAGCGATGACAGCCCGGAACAAAAAGGGCAGGTCGCGATCGCCGTTCGTCTTGACCATGCCAGGCTTGGTGTGACAGAAGACGACATTCGCATTATCCGGGTCCGCGGCAAGGCGCTCGAAAGAGAGCGTCGTCATGGTCACAGCGTGGGACGTCGAAGCGTCCAGGGTGTAGTTGTGTTTGAGCGAGAGGTCGTTCGTGTCGATCTTCTTTTCGGCTCCGCCGCCGAGGACAGAGATGACCCGCGCGAGGATCGGCGAGTCTTGGGCGTCTGGCGAGGTTGTGGTCGTAGCCGCTGTATACCGTAGCTGGGGCAGCAGGTTTTCGGTGAAGCGTAGTCTGGAGTAAAAGTCGAGTGCCATCTTCCGGTCGAGTCCCTCCTTTGTTTCTAGAGTTGAAGAAGAGGCCGTTAACCATGGGATTCTTTGAACATGTGACACTTGGTACTGGAAGTGCTGATATACCTTCTCGGCCTCTCAGGTGAAAGATTCCTGCAGAGAGGAACAGCAAGTTGACCTTACTCTCTTCATCCTGGATCTGCTTGCACACCTTGTCGACGGTGCGTATCTCAGAAACATCGGACTGGATGAATCGTACGGTGGCGGACGGGTTCAGCTGCGCAAACTCGGCCGTGATCCGTTGCGCCTGCTCTTTGCTTCTTCCGATCAGGTAAAGCCGAGGGTCGGTCGCATGTCGCACAAACTCGCGGGCGGTATGTTCTCCAATGCCACTCGTGGCTCCGACTATGTAACCCAGATGAACACCACCGGTTAGCCAAGGCCAGGTGAGTGAAGTTGAAGCACAGAGCTGCTTACCAAAAACAGCCACCAGGCCAGACCCGAAGCGCTTCAAGCCGGGCAGTTCTTCGCGGATATTCTGAATGGGGATGGTCATTGTGGCTTATAAGTTTTATGTGATGGAGGAGAGGAAAAGAAGTAAATTAAATAAACATGGAGGAGAAATAAATGGTATAGGGGGGGGTTATCAAATGCTTGCTAGTGATCGGAGGGTCTGCCGCTTTTTCGAGCTCTTAACCAACCTCTCAGAGCGTCCTCAGATCACGCATTTTCCCTTTGATTCATTTAGGGATGGTACAGGGGCATAAGCAAGTGGTGGATGATATCCACGGTCCATGTCCACTAGCCCAGGAACCGACGGTTCCGTCCGGGGAAGACCCACCGAAATGCATTCTGCTTACTCCCTTGTCTGGACTGGCTCTGCTTGATTGGCTTACGGAATTAATGAGGTCGGACCTGAAAAATCGCTGCATAATCTCCGATACCTCTAAGATAGTCGTGACACTTATAAAAAGAGAATTCATTAACTACCAAACAGTATTGCAGCAGTATAACTGAGGCTTCAGTGTTCCCGTATTTACAATTTCCCCCACCGAACCGTTTCATTCCACTATGACCTCTTCTTCTGCCTTTGGTCTTGCCCCCTCCGTTCAGCGGTCACTAGACGCTACCAAGGTTGACTATGTTAAAGTCGGCTCATCTGGCTTGAGAGTTTCATGGCCTATCCTCGGAGGCATGATCCTTGGCTCCTCGCCCATCATGCCTTGGAATCTCAACGAAGAGGATT
The DNA here is from genome assembly GCA_013186415.1 of Fusarium sp. NRRL 66088. NCBI lineage: Eukaryota > Fungi > Ascomycota > Sordariomycetes > Hypocreales > Nectriaceae > Fusarium > Fusarium sp. NRRL 66088. Next base: position 71,756 of record JABCKD010000106.1, read on the forward strand.
CTATCAAGCTTCTCAAAGCTGCCTACGATCGTGGGTTGAATACCTGGGACACAGCCAACTGCTACGGAAATGGTTTGAGCGAGGAGATCATTGGGAAGGCACTCCAGGTTCACCAGATCCCGAGGCATAAAGTTGTCATCATGACCAAAACTTTCTTCCATGTTGGGGAGGACCAGGAGGTTCTTGGATTCGCAATAGGTGACCAACTCGATAAAACCAAGGACTATGTGAACCAAGGAGGTAAGTGCACCACCCCATCTTCAGCAGGGGAACAAGACTAATTGTCATGATTCGCGAGGAAAGGTCTTTCTAGGAGTGCTATATTTCACTCCGTGGAGGAGTCACTTGCACGACTTGGCACGACGTATATTGACCTTCTCCAAATCCACCGATTCGACTCCAATACTCCTGTCGAAGAGACGATGAAAGCCCTGCACGACCTTGTCCAGGTGGGCAAGGTGCGATATCTAGGCGCTAGCTCAATGTGGGCAACCCAGCTTGCGCAGATGCAATTTGTTGCGGAAAAAAACGGGTGGACGAAGTTTGTTAGTGTCCAAAACTACTACAACCTGTGTTACCGTGAGGAAGAGCGTGAGATGAACCGGTTCTGCAAAGCGACTGGCCTTGGTATCCTTCCTTGGTCCCCTATATACGGAGGAAAGCTGGCAAAACCCCTGGGGCGGAATGAGTCTCTGCGATCTCAAATGCCTAATCCCCTCCACAGTCTTACCTCGGAAGATGAGCAGATAATTGGCAGGGTCGAGGAAATTGCAGACAAGAAAGGATGGAAAATGTCGCAGGTTGCACTGGCCTGGCATAAAGCCAAAGGAACGGTGCCCATTGTGGGAATGAACTCGGTTGGAAGGGTTGATGAGATGGCTGGGTTGAGAGACAAGTTGCTTACCGAAGAGGAAATCCAGTTCCTGGAAGAGCCTTACCAGCCTCGGGCAGTTGTAGGGCATTTGTGAAGGGGGAAGAAAGTTGAGCCTGGACTTGTTTTTAGCTACCGGTGAAAGGAAGTTTAGTATCCCAATAAGCCTTGGATGTATCGAATTGCTTAACGGCTTTGTTATTAACTGCTATCTCCCAAAGTATGAGATTAATATTAATTACATCTATGGCAAGAATTTCAAAGCCTCCAAAGAGCCTGACTATAAGAAAATTCTTCGAAACCCAGCAGCCAGCGTCTCGGTGATTATCATTAGACCCATGACGGATGTTGCCCTCGCTGCTGCAGAAGATCCTGAGAATGTCTGTGTGATCCTATGGCTCAGTTATCCCATCAAGGTCCGGGCTTCGACTATAACAGAGAACACATTTTTTCTCCGTGTTAAGGAGGTCATTGCCATGGGTGGTGCTATTGATAAAGAAGGACACATCTCTCCTGTTGCCGAGTTCAATACCTATGCAGACGTCAAGTTCGAACAGGATGGAAGAGCACAACTGTGAAACTGTCTGTCTGTCTAAAGTATCAAAGGAAAAGAACAAGGAATCGCTCTTTTATCCTACTTAGATGTTACATATTTAGACTTGGTTGTGTAAACCTCCGCTACTCCAATTCCACCACAGTCACCTCCACGCTCACCACTGCATGGCACATTGCACCGATCGTCACTAACCTTCTCAGCTCCTGGAACCATTGTCATACCACAAGTGCAGAGATTGCCCCTCCAGAGAGCAAAGAAATCAGCCTCCTTATCGATAGTGCAAAGACTTGCACACGCATTTATCGACATTTCATCCGGCGACTCGATAGTGTCACCCCCTGTCGTGCCCTGGATCGCTGGCGTATTACCATCGTGGACGTAGCAACCGAGGCTCTCGTGCTCGACATGCAACAGCTCTTCCATGCCAAACACCTCGATAGCATCTTTGCCACCACAAACATTCGTCGTGTTGCCGTTGCAGTGCATGTTGCAGTTGGAATCGTCTATGCGCTGACTATCCATGCGTAGGCGAGAGTCGCATAGACACGAGTCGCCGTTCTGCAGTCCAAAAACGTACAGCGACTGAGACAGACAGTATGATTGGCAGGCTATGATAGACATGGGTTCCACGTGAAGCACTTCGTCAAGCGTCAAAACAGTGAGATTGGTGCTGTCTGCGTCACGGGCATAGCATCCGAAGCGCCAGTGCGGAGGAATTTCCCTTTGATTTGAGAAAGCCTTCGTGGTTGGTCCGACGCAGTAGGTCTTTCCTGGTATAAGATCCGTGCTGCATTTGTCTTGCGAAACAGATGGATTGGCAGCCGTGAAGAGAGAAAGACTGATGTGATGCTGGACCAGAACTACAGCACAGTCATCTCCCTTTTGAACTGTATACCAACGTCCACATTCTTCAGTCGTCTTTTCAGCTAGACTGGCACCCTTGGGAGGCGGGACAGCCTTGTCAGCATACTCAGAGTATGCTGGGTCTGAACTCGTGTTGTTGACGTCGTGCTCGAACTTGCCACCAGGCGTAGTTGTGCAAATGACGCTACCGAGAGTCTCTTGGGCGGACTGGATATTGCCGCAAAGCTCATGTATCCAGGGGTTCAGAAAGCGGATCTCGGCTGGCTGAAGGCCTGTAGCGACGGAGACAGACATGCAGCTGTCGCCTGCTTGGAGTTTGTGTGTCTTACACTGGAGCGGTAGACAGATTGACAGGCCTTGGACCATGTCATTGCAATCGAGAATATCAGGGTTGCCGATAAAGATGGCTGCTGAAGAGACGCTGTACTTGATGGCCAACGAGTCACAAGTATCGCCAGATTGGATGGTGTGCGTGACGTCGGAAAGGCAGAAGGCGGGATCAGCCGACTCAGAAGGGAAAGGAGAGTCTTTGGCAGTGGTTGCCTGACCCGACAGAGAGCATCGTGAGACGGCTGCCTTGAGAGCATCTTGGTAGAAAGACTCCTTCTTGTAGTATGAGTAAGGACTAGCCTGCATCATTTTCAGCCGGCCGACGTAACAGTCAGAACAAAGTTCGCTGTCTGGCATCTTATCAAGAGTATCAGTGTCGCTAAAGTTGAGGATGACGTCTACCGAGCGTTAGAAGAGAAACAGATATCCATTTTAAATACCAAGAATGCTTACCGTTGCAGTTCTTTCCAGTTTTCTTGTCGGTTTGACATGTCTCGTTGATACCATATGAGATAAAAGAACCCATGACACCCGCAGCGGCGCCATTTGCCCACTTGGAATCACCGCAGTAGGTATCGACGGCCGATCGCCAATCCAAAATGGCTTGCGCGCAGCTCGCGTCGCAGATGGAGTCGACATCGACATCTATAGGAAGAATTCCATGATATGAAGCTCTTGTCCATTCGCTCGTGGCGTTGTCACATCGTACAAGAGCTGTGAGCGCGTTTTGGCAGGCCTCAGAGAAGTCATCGATACCAATTGTATCCTCCGAATGGATCTTGTAGCCTGGAAAAGTTCGCTGGCCGGTAACATTCTTGGAACCTCCAAGCCAGGCGAGGATGGAAGAAGCAAAGCCGTTTCTGTTTGGCTTTCCCAACGTTGGGACTCCATTCAAAGGACTGACCATCTCTATACTGCCGAGCGTGACGAGATTCTGGACCCAGACATCGTAGCTCTGCTCTGCGTAGAAGATCTTGTCCTGACAGTCATGTCGACCTGACTTGAGGCATGTCTGATCATAACGAGAGAAGAAAGAGTAAAGGCCAGCGCTGAGAACATGGACTGCGGACGAATCTATGATGCGCAATGCCCAAGCTACAGCACAAGACTTGGCGTTCTTGGAAGTGCAGTCGTGGAACACGGGGTCGTCGGGGAATGCGCCTGGCGTGAAAGGAGCTGGAGCTTCGGGAAAGGACTGAAAGTAGGGCGCCTCGGTCTGGATCAGACCCATAACGACATTCCGAGCGCCTGAGAGCTGGTACTGATACAGTACGCAGTGCTCTACAGAAGTACCCCAAAGCCATGTAGGACCCTTGCTCTCGACAAGCATGCCTCTTCCCACGTAGATGTCAACCTGGGTTTGATCGACTGTATCGAAATCGTGATCCGCTGTCCACATCCAGACGTTTTCGAAGTAACCGGAGGAATCGGAGGTCATGTGAAGCATAAGCGATGCGGCGACACAGTTCTTGTTCACTTTGCCAGAGAGCTTCGGGCAGTCTTTGACTGTGAGATCAGTACCCGCTGCACCACCAACTCTGAAATGGGTATCTGTGAAGAAAAGTTAGCTCGCTCGATGAAAACCGCTACTAGGAGAAGGAACTTGGTTACCCCATAGACCAACAGAGCCTTGACCAGATTCATGCACATTCCATTCCATCATTATGGCACCGGCTGTAGCTCCCTTAACGGTCATCATCATGTTCTGAATCTCCACAACACCAACTTGGCCGGGAAGACCGACACGGACTGCAACGCGAGGATGCAGAGCATCGGAAAATTTGGACCCAGTCGCCATGATCTGAGGCCAAGCCTGGCCGATGATACGAGAACCAACCGGAATATCAACCGTGTCTGTGATGATATACACACCAAAGGGAATGTACACAACGGCAGACATGTTTGCAGCTGCAGAAAATAAATGCCTTAGAACTGCAGTGTCATCCGTTTTGCCATCACCCTTAGCACCGTAACCCTTGGCATCGAGGATCTGACTGAATCCCAAATCATCATACTTGGGACGACGCCTAGTGAAGAATTGGCTGCGGTCACCGGTAACGAGAGAAGGGTCTCTCACGGGGCTATCAAGTTTGGCACCGTTGTGGAAAGCGGTAGTACCATTGGCGCTGGTGACTCTTCCAAAACCCCAGGTATCAACGTTGATGGTTTTGGGACCGCCGGGTAGAAGAACCTGCTTCTTGGAGGTATCTTCAACGATGGTGTCCACGTAATAGAAACCAGAGTTGCTCAGCAACAAAGCGGTCGAGTTGTCGGACATGATCGAGGTTGACACAGCGACCTTGACGTAGTGCATTCGTAGGTCGGTCATGTGGAGAGAGCCAATTCCCTGACCAGTACTCATAGGCTTTGGGAGGTCAGTTAGTCTGTTTGACATGGGTAGTTTAGTTTGTTGAAAGTGAGAACTTACACCTCCTGCGCCGCCCACTATGGTAAAACCAATCTTGCAGTTGTCAACCACAATGTTCTGCATGGTCCAGCCCCAATCCCAGTGGATCTGGATAGCCGTCTCAGCCTCTTCGAAGTAGAGACCGCTGGCTGTGAACTGCTGGTTGCCCATGTATGCTCTAATCATGAAATACTTAGCCAAGATGATCATGGATGCAGATTTAGCCAACTCACCCAAATTTTCCTCCAACAAAGTAAAGGTCGGAAAGGAAACCACCACTTCCGTTCTCCATGTAGATGCCCTGTAGTCATTTCCAATCGCATCAGCAAATCCGCCGTGTTAGAAACTTCATCTCATGACTGAACATACCTGCTGGGTTGTTTTAGGATCATCTTTTGGCTTCGTCATATAAAAGTGAATGTTTTCGAGGGAAGTGCCTTGAGCAACCTGCCAGTGAACTCCACAGACTTGAGCATCGGCAGGAGTTGGACGAACGTCGATGATGAAGTTTCGGACACTACGCAGAAAGTTGTTCGTGTTCAGATACCTTGAACTTTAGGTTAGCTTGCGGTTCACTCATGCTCCGTGTAATTTACCATTGAGACGTCTCTCCTGTATAGACCTATGACACTGCTTAGAAGATGGCTCTCGCTGGATTGTCTTTGGAGACTTACGTTGGAAGTAATCACGCCGAGACCGACAAAGCTCGGTGCTGCAAGGATGGTTGGAAGGTCATGCGGCTGTATAGTAGCGACGTTAGATATGACCCGAAAGATAGGGTAGAGGAGAATAACTTACATTGCCAATCATCTCAGTATTATAATACTGAATGATGGAAGAGCTGACTTTATATGTGCCTGGAGGGAAGTAGACGGTTGCTGGGTAGATGGTGCTGCCGGTACATTTGCCTCCACCACATCGACCACCGCTTGAAATGGCTTTGTTGATGGCATCCGTATCATCAGCAATACCGTCACCTATGAAGCAAAGTTAGAAAAATGTCCCCTCTCCTCGAGTGAGATCGGTCTTGAGGGGTTACTTGCCTTTGGCACCGAAGTCTTTGACATCTCGCCAAACTTGGTATCCAGACGGGGCGAACGGGCTAGAGCCTCTTTGAGAGATGGTCGCCATCCACCACTCTGTGCTAGCTCTCTTCCGAAGACTCTTGTCTTTGTCCACAGCAGGCACAGCGATATCAGATTCGTTGGCACTGTAGCGGAAGGCGGAGGGTGGCTCCTCGACATGTTTGATCAAACCTGAGTCATACTGAAGCATGGGAGGCATCATGTTGGTATCGTTGACCTTGATCATGAAGTTGTCCTTCAAGTGTTGCACGTCAGCAGCGTAGCCACCGTCGAGATCCTTTTGAGATGGCTTCCAGTTCTCCGAAAGAAGACGTGCAGCCTTGATAAGTTCATCAGGAACAGAATAACGAAGGTCTTTCGTCGTTCCATTTCCCAAATCTCTAGTCTTGAGTGAAGATGCGGTGACATTTCGATAGTCAAGTGGTGGAGGTGGTTTCTGAGCCTTTGCAAGCTCTGTAGAGTTCAACACTTCCAGACGGTTCGGACGAGGGTTCGCAATGATTGCACGGTTCGCATGAGCCATGGCAGCTTGGCCAGCAGCCAAGAGCTTCCGTGCCTCATCTAGGCTTGACCCATCGTGAGAAGAGCTGTTGGAAGCGCGTTTATGAGAATGATGAGGAGAATGTAAATGAGAGTGTTTAGAATGAGTGTGCTGATGACCCGTGGCAAAGACCGAAAAGGTCATGTAAAGCAGGAACAAAAGGAATCGCAACCACATCTTGAGACGATGATGGCCACCAAAGAGTGACTATTTTCAGCGATGTCCAAGTCAAAGGAATGATCTCAGAGAGTTGAGTAAGTAATATCATCGACTTGAAGGAGAACCAAGATCAAAGAAGGTAACTAACCACAAAGTACCTTTACGGCACGACCGGAGTTTGGAGAACTGAGGCAAATTAGTGCAAATTTCTCGTCACACGGAATCACATAACATCATGTCACTGAGCCGCTTTACAAAAGGCCCAAGTTGACAATCTACCTTCCGGATTCTCGCTTCACATACGATTTAGATGGAGTCTGGGTCTGGGCCCTCGGAACATGGCCCGTTGTGGATGTGCACAACCAACAAAAGTGGGCGAGCTCAACCCTTTGGACCCTTGAAGCGAGAGTCGAGTAACCGAATTAGGATGCCGAGACTGAGCAAGTTCGAAGAACCAACACAACTGTCCACCAGCCCACATTCTAGAGTTGGATGATCGGATCGTGACATCCGAGAGCGTTACAATCGTAAAATTAAGGGTCCATAAACGGCCCGGGCCTTGGCAGATAATACCCTTAATCGAGTTGGAACGTTAAGCGAGAGACGATGATCTGACGAATTGGACCATGTTGCCGAGCTATCGTATAGTTGAAATTTCCGAAGACCGGACAACTCTGTCAAGATGATTTCCATGTGAACAAAGTACCTACCCTCTTTTGGTCCTGAAAGTCCTCCAAGACGTTTTCTTAACCTCCCATTCATTCCTTCTCTATTGTCCATCCACCAACACTCGCTATTGTACGGCCAAACTGGCTATCTTTTTGTTTGATGAACATGTCGTTCCGCAACGGCCGTTTCCGGCCTTTCTTATTACTGTTTCTTATCGTTCAACTTCTCTCTGTCGCTGTATATGCAGCTGAATGCAGCAAGACAAAACTCTGTGCAACTGGTTGTTGCAGTAGTGCAGGTTACTGCGGTACTACCACGGACCATTGCGGCAAAGGATGTCAGAGCACTTGCGATTTCAAGCTCGAATGCGACAAGAACAACCCGTGCAAGGGCAATGCATGCTGTTCCAAGCATGGTCACTGTGGACTAGGTCCAGACTGTAAGTTGTATCATGGTTATAACACAGTTGACATGCTGACTTTTGGCAGTTTGCAGCAAGGATAACTGTGTTGCTGGTTGCGAGGCAAAGGGAGAGTGTGACCCTGGTGGCTTTGGGGCCGGCTTCGCCAACCATACCAAGTGCCCACTCAACGTCTGTTGTTCTAAGCATGGGTAAGCACTCACATCCGCATAAGCCTCCCTTCATGGACTAACAAGTACAGATACTGTGGGACGACAAAGGACTTCTGCGGAAAGAAGACTGTGAACCGCCCATCTTGCTCCTCCAAGAGTAGCCCAATGAGACGAGTAGTGGGCTACATCGAAGGATGGGCTTCTACCAGACCCTGCGACCGCTTCAAGCCCTCAGATATCCCAGATGGCGTCTACACTCACATCAATTTTGCTTTCGCAAGCATCGACCCAAAGACGTTTCAAATCGTCCCAGCATCCAGCAACGACCCGGCTCTTTACCGCGAGTTAACACTCAAGAAGAGGATAGATCCCCACTTGAAGGTCTTCATCGCCATTGGAGGTTGGTCCTTCAATGATCCGGGCCCTACCGTCACAACCTTCTCCGACATTGCTCGGTCCGAAGCCAACCAGAGGACCTTCATCAAGTCTCTTATCTCGTTCATGGCCACTTATGGCTTTGACGGTGTCGACATTGACTGGGAGTATCCGGCTGCTGATGATCGTGAAGGACGAGAAGAGGATTACGACAATCTTCCCAAGTTCCTAAGCAACATCAAGAGCGCATTGAAGCAAAGCGGTGAGAGAAACGGTCTCAGTATCGCTATCCCCGCTTCGTATTGGTACCTTCAGCACTTTGATCTCGCCAAGATTTCCAAACATGTTGACTACTTTAATGTCATGACATACGATTTCCACGGTACGTTTTAGATGCATGCTGCACAGAAGGACCATTGCTGACCATCTCTTGACAGGTTCCTGGGACACTCCCAAGTCATGGCTCGGCAACCATCTCAACTCTCACACCAATTTAACTGAGATCAAGGACGCTTTTGATCTGCTCTGGCGCAACAAGATCGATCCAGATCAAGTCAACATGGGACTCGCATTCTATGCACGCACCTTCTCTGTCTCCAACCCTAGCTGCATGTCTCCCGGTTGCCTCTTTGTTGCTGGAGGTCCTAAAGAGCCATGTACCGACGCTGTTGGTGTCATGTCCAACCCTGAGATCATGCGCAAGTCGGGTGGCAAGATCGGTCAAGGCGAGCTGGACAAGACTGCTGCGGTCAAGATTCTCAAGTTTGGCCGCACGTGGCTGACCTACGACGACGTCGATACCTGGAAGCTCAAGCTGGACTTTGCTCGCAGCCAGTGCCTTGGTGGCGCTATGGTCTGGGCCATCAGCCAGGATACTTCTGAGGGCAAGTTCTCAAAGCAATTGCAGCAGGCTACAGGCTACAAGTCTCGTGCTGTGACAACTTTCAACAACACTGTTGCTCTTGGTGGTGGTGTCTTTAAGGAAACCACCGAAAACGAGGCCAATGGTGACGTTGGCAACTCTCAATGCCGATGGTCCAACTGCGGACAAACATGCCCAAGTGGATGGTCAGCGGTCAAAAGAGAGGATCCCTACAGGAAAAGCAACAAAGAGCTTTTTTTGGATGACACTGGCTGCGGTGGCAATGGCATTCGAACATTCTGCTGCCCGCCAGGTAAACAACCCTTCTGCCAATGGCTGTTTCACAACAATGGGAAGTGCAAGCCTGGTTGCCCAGACAGAACTGGGGATGATGAAATGTGGGAGGTTGCATCAACCTCAGCTGCATGCAACAACGGTAAAGCCCAAGTAGCATGCTGCAGGGGCGATACGCCAGGTCTGGATGTCTACCGCCAGTACAAGTGGTATGGCAAAGAGCACGACTGTGCCACCGATCTTGGATCCAAGCAATGTGGATGGAGTAGCACCTTCAACATGCCACTCACTTCGAGCTGGGATGGCAGTGGCGCCCAAGTCTGCCGGGATAGTAAGGGGAAGAGAGGAACAAGGCCTATCTGCGGAGACGAGTCAGACTCAACCAAGGCTCACTTCACCAACTGCGGATGGGCTGATAACTTTGACCTCGGCCTCACTGATATTGCCGATCGCTCCCAGTGCAACGGCAACTGTCCATCCGGCAAGGTCAAGGTGGCCTTGCAGGTGAACAAAGGCATGTGCAGTAAGGGCACTTTGGCCTACTGTTGCGACGTCGAAGCGACATTTTCAACCAAGGATATCGACGAGGATGACCTGGAAGACTTGATCAAGGCCTGGGTCAAGAAGCCTACGTGCCCCAAGGTGGACGTTGACGAGCTTTCCTCCCGCTCCACCCATACCACTCCCTCATCTGTGACTGTGAGTGAGCAGTTGGCTTCTTTGGTCAGACGCGCCAGCAGTGTTACTGTACCCAGCGCCGCAGCCGTCCAGCTCACGATGGAGCGTATCATGGAGCATGCACCAAATTCGCCCGAGACTAAGGAGTATCGCCAGATGTTTGACAGGGCCTTCGGCACCAGATGGAAGTACGTTACCGCAGCTTATTTGGCGGATCTATGGTTTCCTCACAAAGACACCATGTCGATGGCGCTGCCTGCCGTGAATACCATGTGCCATATGAACGAAGAAGAAAAGGGAGCAAAGGACGCAGGCGAAGGCCTAGGCTCTGACCAGACGCTCATTTGCCTCTGGAAAGACCTTGAGGCTATTGATCCTGGGCTCCTCCAAGATCCAGAGGACGTGGAGAGCGACGTTACGGGCCCGACCATGGAAGATCTTGAGGAGGCACTTGGAGAATGGAACTGGCCACTGAGATGGGGAGGATTTGGTATCAAGCCAAGAGGAACTGGCGGACCTCGCCCTGTCACCGCTATCTGCCCCGACAACACCAAGGTCAGATTCCAAACGGAGGAGTACATCAATGGCGACAACGGAGATGCTTTGGCCGACGCCAATCAGGATTTTAGCAGGTTCTTTATGAAGGACACTGGTGACTGTTTAGATGACACGGTCGATGATGATGGCGATAGAGGTGACGACGAATGGGTCTGTGAGTAACAAGAGCCGAGCATCCGTTGTATACACTGACTGACTAACTGTGAATAGCTGAGCATATTCTGGAACTTCAAGCATTTCGCAACTTTATTGAATACTCAATGAATGTCCAAAACTCAATAAAAGACCGCACAACACCATCTGGTATTACGATCAAACCACTCTTCAACCCTGCGGAGGATCATCAATTGGCAAATTGTTCCATGTGGCAGGGCGATTTTCTTAAAGGCTTTAAAAAGTGGACAGAAGCTGGTAACACTGAGACGCCAAAGAAACAACTGTACTCACTACTTGGCTCAAAGGGCCACTCATCTCACATGGTGAATTGCGGAGCCAAACTCAACAGCATGAAAGCCAGAGTGAGTTTCATTTCCAATGTAAACCGAGGTCCCATCGTCTTGGCTAACCCTTCTGTCACCAGTTTTGGAAGTTCAGCGACCCCATGTCAGTGACCAAATGGCGGACGTACTGCTCTGAGGCGAAACCAAGTCACCTAGAAAGAGCGTTTTCAGAATTCAGATTGGTAAGTCAATTTTGTCTCGATACAAGAAACAAAAAAAGCCATACTGACTGACACCATGAACTAGATTGCCGGTGTCTGGAATTACCTCAACCACGACACCATACAGGATAAGCTCGTTGCCACTCACAAAGACATTGCAGAATGGCTGGTCGAGTTCGAGAAACTCTATCGAAAGCAGTATCAGACTAAGCCGATGAATCTCGGCGATATTCAGTGGCGCGATTTCATGGCGTTTTGCTTTCAGGCAATGGTTCGCTTCAGCAAGGACTGGACGGACATGCGCATCCGTGATCTTCGAAAGGTGTGGACTGACCGTCTTATGGAGTTGAACAGGCAATACCAGCAAGCCCGAGCTGCAAGTGGTACGCGACTTGCGGCTCAGATTCAAACCGAAAGGTATGGGGTATTAATCAATTTGGATAAAATCGACCAGTGGGAGGCCAAGTTCGAATCGCAAACCAAGTTTGATGACGAGATTTTTCTGCTAGAGTAAAGCCAGCTCATCTTCAAGGGCAGCAGCAATCTTTGAACGTCAACATGAGTATCCGTAGCAGCTAGTTATATATCAAGTGAGCAATTTCTCAGTCGGTCTGATTATCGTACGTTTCTAGACGAGTCACCTTGCCTTTGTGTTGGAAGAGTGGAGTGATATTGTGAGAGGTATGCCAGAGCGGGCTTCTTTTCTAGGAAGCATTGTTGGGCTGACTAATAAAACCCTACCAAATGTTATATAAACCCTCTGCCTGCCCCTCACAATTTGTGCTCGGTCTGTCCCTCAAAACTCGCCCACTCCCAACCACGACACCACTTACGTTTTTACCACGACAATGGATCCAAACCTAGAGCTCTACAAGAGTATATTGCATCTTGACCTAAGAGAGCGTCGACAACGCATGCAGCATCTTCCTAGATCAGAATGCATCAGAGTCAGGAAGATTGTTGAGAGGGAGGAGAGGGCCCGGATGCTGCAAGAAAAGCTTGCAGGTCGGGACCTTGTTGAGATGGCTCTAAGTGATCCCTCCGAGTTCAGAGGGAGCCCGCTCTTGCAAAACGCTCTTCTTGGCCGAGCTCTCACCGTTCCCGACGAGTCCGCCATGGTGGCCCGCGTCACGGGCAAGAGCTGGAGCAGTGGCGAGGGTTTGCTCAGTTCTATGGCATCCTATGATCAAGGTAATGAGCCATATATACCCATCGATGCCTGGAAACTAGTCTATTGCGACTTGTACTACATCGATGGGAGCAATGCGACACTGCAGGACATTTATGAAGAACGCCTCCGTGAAGAGGAGCTCCAAACCCCCGCTGCGCAAGCCAGAGAGATTGTCCGCCGTGACGTGATCAAGCTGGCTCGGAGAAATGCCAAATGGATGATTTCTGGTCTTGAACAACTTTCGGATGAGGAACGAGGACAGGAGATTGTGCAATACAAAGAAACTCTACACACCATCTGGAAACGAGTCTCGCCCGCGCCACCAGCTTGGATCCAGCACATTCTCGATGCAAAAGAACAATGGGGCTTCGTCTATTACAGGGCCAGAGAGGTCGATCGGAAATACGGCCGTGACTGGGCAACGTGGTGGGACAGGATCATGGACAGTCAGCTACCCTCTACTGAGAGGAATATGGGAGATGCAACTGTCTTCAGTATCCATTGTCAAGGCAATCGATCTGACCTGATGTATCTCGCAACTGAGGATTGGCCTACTTTTCATGCCAATAATAACTTGGCAGAAGACGATGACTTCCGAAAGTAAGTGATCAATTCGTCTGATGGAGGAAGAATAGACAGACTAACCAATTTATAGACAATTCAAAGAATACGTACAAAACAAAGGTGATCTCTTACCGGCGGGAATCTCACGAAGCACCTTCATTGTTATCCCAACCGATCTAATCCCCGACTCGGCTGAGTGGGATGAGGGTAATGAGCTTGATCCTTACTGGGTTTGGGCATACGATGCAGACTGGGACAGTTCAGAAGAGACAGTATTTGAGGGAGAGACGTACCAGGGCCGCGTCAAGGTGGCTTACTACTCGCTCAAGTCATGGTTCTATGGCGCTCGCTGGGAGGGTGTGAGTCTCCGAGATATGTGGCTGAAGGCACAGCAACACCCGGATAAGTTATGGATCTGCTACACAAAGTACATGGAAGAGTGGGATCATGAGCCGTATATTTAATCTCAAGCCTATAGATAACTTATTAGTAACTTAGGGAAGACTACTGCTTAGGAGTAAATAGAAAGAGATATAGTAATAAAAGGGTTTATATTTTATATAGTTTAAACCCCAAAGACGTCGTTTCGACCCTCTGAGTGCCACCCTAGAACTTCTGGGACGATATCGCAGGCTACATCGAGTCTGTTGGACCCGGTGTTTTCGAGTTCCAGCCTGGCGACCGCGTTGCTGCCTTTCACGAGATGTTTACGCCTCATGGAGCGTTTGCAGAGTATGCTATTGCCTACGCCCACACCACATTTCGTATTCCGCAGCAGATTTCTTTCCAAGAGGCCGCAGCGATGCCGCTTACCCCGATGACGGCTGCGCTCTGGTTGTACCAATACTTGGACCTTCCGTACCCCTGGATCACAGAGGAGTATCATCCTGAAAGACCCCCACTGGTTGTTTTCGGTATCGGGGCGGCAGTGGGCAGTTTTGTTGTTCAGCTCGCTCGGAAAAGCCGAATTCATCCTATTATTTGTGTTGCTGGGCAATCGAAAGATCATGTCGAAACGCTCATCGACTGTAGCAAAGGAGATATCGTTATTGACTACCGTCTCGGGGCTGAAGTTGTTGTCACCGAAATCAAGAAGGCCCTAGGCGGAAAACCGCTCCTACACGCGTTTGATTCCGTTGCTGACAAGGGGAGTGACAAGATTTTGGGGGCTGTACTGGAACTCCACAATGCGAGACTGGCTATGGTTCGGCCCAACAACCGTACAAAGATTTGCAAGACGCCTGGGGTAAACGTGGAAGGCCTTCCAATGCCTACGATGGAAGGGGTGCTGGAGGGAGTGGAGGCGTTCTGGACCGCTGTGGGTTCTGTACATGGATCGGACAAGCACTCTGGGTATGTCATGTTTCGGTACATTGCTCTTCGACTCGCGGAGGGCTGGCTCAAGCCACACCCGCATGAGGTAGTGCCGGGGGGGACTGACCGGTCTTACTGATGGCCTAATGAGGCTTTTGACCGGTAAAGCACACGCTGTTAAGTATGTGTACGAGATAGGAAAGGACGAAAGTCAGTAGATGATAAATGCTCGCTGCTCTTTTCTTTTGTAAAAATTTAAACGCGACCCGAGATGGTCGCTTGTAGATGGCGCCCCCTTGTTAACGTATTGTATAACGTTAATTTTCGACACGGCCCCTGACACAGCAAGAGATAAAGCGCCCAACCACCGTCCCAGCGCTTAGTTACCAATCCCGCGGTTTGTCAGCTTCCTAGATTAAAAAAGCGGGATACGGATCATCCGGAAAACCCCGTCTGGAAGTATATTTGTCTCCGGTATCTAAAGTCGGGAAAGGCTAGTATCCCATGGTTACGCTGTCCTGATTGAACATATAAATTCAACACGTTCCTTGGGTCAGTGTTGACTGGTTTGCTCGACACTAGTTCAGTAACTCCCTCAATCTATCAAGAAAGATTACGTCTTTTCTCCATCACCCAAAATGCGTTTTCAAACTGTCAGTCTTGTCATGGGCTTTTTCGCCTTCATCGTGTCCGCTGGGCCCCTTTTGAGAGAGAAACCAAATTGCCCCCCTCGCCCAGTCTCTCCTCGCCAACAAGGCGTTATTTGGGAAAGCTTTTTTCACAAGTTCTTCGTCGAGCGAAATGCCACCGGAGCCGTTCTTGAGTACTTCGCCGAAGACTACATCCAGCACAATCCAGACATACTCTCCGGCCGTGACGTCGCCGCGAAGGCTTTATCTTTCATGTCACCAGAGACCATCAATATCACTGTCATCGCCCGAGGGAAGGAGGGAGATGTCGCCTTTGTTTACGCCCAGTGGGATATATTCAGTCTACCTAGGCCAAACGCAAACGTGGATATGTTTCGGTTCAATGGGTCTTGCATCCAGGAGCACTGGGATGTCATCCAGCCGTGGCCTGTCAATGCAACAAATCCCCTGGCAATGTGGTAGGCGGCGAGAACGAATAGGGCAAAGAGGTTCGAGGCCTGAGTCATGTTGGCAATTGACATACTCTAGCTGAATAGTGAGGGTGGGAGGCAATTTGGATTAGTCTAGAGTAGACAGAAAATAGTTGGACTGAAGTGGCAACAGGCTCCTGGAGCTCCAATGGTCTATCATGTATGTTCGCCAACGCATCGTCTGATTTGGGGTCATGAGATGCACGTTCGGTCTCCCCGCACAACTCAGGCATCCTCATCTTCCTTCCTCCTAGGGACGACGAAGTGCTTCTGCTTCTTATCAACACCAAGCCACAGGAGGTCTGGTCGGCTGTAGTGGCCGACCACGTCCAAGAAGACCCTGTTGGTCACAATTCCCGTCAGGTCCAACTCAGCGTACACGATTCCCTCGGCTTCTGGGTTCCCGTCCGCCAGGGGTTTCGTCAGTCTCCTTCCATCGGGGCCAAATACAACGCTGTGGCCACCACCCGGCTCCTGGAACAGCAGCCCTCCTTTCGTTTTCAGCGTATCGATGCCCTTCTGATTGCAGACGGCCGTGCAATGCAGCACAAACGCGCCGCTCTCGATTGCATACGCCTGGCTCAAGCACTGGGTCCCTTCGGCGCTCATGCTCCACAGACCAGGCGACTCGACGCCACCGTGAGGATCGCTGTGTTCAGGTTAGCTCGTTCCCTAGATTTACCTTGGGATGCTGTCTAATTAATCTTACTTACGTCGGAGGCCACGCACTGATATGAATTGCTTCCTTCTGTGCGTAAGTGTGGTACTTGAGCAACGGCTGGGAGTGCTCCCAGCAAGCGAGGCTGCCGACCTTGACCACGCCAATGTCGCCGCCAAAGTCCACGTCGACGACATTGTTGAGATCGTCACCCGAGCCGTCGCCGAAGACGGTGCGTTCCATATGAGTTGGCTTGATCTTGCGGCGGTGCATAGCGATATGACCCTGCGGGGCAATGATGACCTGGGAGATGTAGAGGCTGTGTGTATCGGTGCGCTCTGAAAAGCCAAGGGATACGGCGACCGAGTTGGACTTGGCGCTGGCTTGAATGGTTCTGATCTCGGGGGAGTCAATCGCAAGTGAGTTTTGGATGTATTGGGTGTGGGTGATGGTATCGACTGGTCTTTGCCTGGAAGTCAGTGCGGTTAGCAATGCTTGATCCTGCAGTGTGGCTCGATTGATGGGAATGAGGTGCCATCAACCATGAATAAACCCACCATATCCAACCCGGGTACCCGGGGATCCAGCACTCGGGGAAGGCTACAAGTTTGGCACCGTTGTTTGCGGCCTCGGTGATCAACTGACAGGTTTTCTTGACAGTCGCGGCAAGGTCAAGCCACTCGGGCTCGACCTGGGTGACAGCAACTTTGAGGGTAGGACCATACATGATGTGAAATTGCTGGTGTATGATATGTCGAATGCGATGCGTTGAATAGAGATGAGAGGATTGGGACGAAGATGGGCATGGGTAATAAGTAATAAGATACGCAACGCATGTGGAGATATGAACAGAGACCCTAGAGTCTCAAGGCCCAGAATCATCAACTCGGAACCCTTCCGAACATGGCACAGTGGGATACAACAAGTTTAAAACTCCAAGGCTATAAACAGCTTAGTACCATAATCAAACATTAGCCCTGTCCAGTTATCCCACGCAAAGACTAAACAGGACAGGACAGCTTGTCACAGCTCGGTCTATCCAGTGGCCGAAGTGGAGGATGGCCTGGATAATTGGGATAAATCAGGAGGCCAGAGTTCGGGCTGCAGAGTGGGATAGAACCGCTAACCTCTGATGATTACCAAACTTCGGATTCCCCGCCATCCAGCTGACGAGTCTATCCCGCGTGCTGATGGGGATCCCACTTGGTATCTTACCCAGCGTTCCGCGCTTCCCGATCACCCCCCACCTATTAAATAAACATTATTAAGATATATAGTATTAATAAAAAAGCTAAGTAGAACACCTAAAGATATAAGGGGTAAAATAAAGCTAATTAATAATTTAAAAACATACTACTTATTTAAAATATCTATTAGCTATGCCCGCTTACGAGACCTTGTGTTAACCTCGGAGCCTAAACCATCCTTTATATAGGAATGCAATTAAATAGTTAAAGATCTCCTTAGGTAGATAACCATCGCCATATAATATTTATCTTAGCGCAACTCATTCGGGATCTCACCCCAACCCTTCGCCCTTGCTCGCACAGTACCCAAGTCATCCATATTCAACAGCCCAACCTTCTCATCAATCAAGACTCTCCACGCAATCTCTCGAACGTTTGGAGGGTCAGAGGGAGTATCCCAGTATCGAGCCAATAGACCGCGAGATTCCGCTTGTTCAATCTGCGTTGCCGCAAAGTCTTTTCCCCACGGCGTCCCCGTGTCCAGTTCAGAATTATTCGAGTATCTAAACAGGATGGCGTTTCGGAATCTTGTCGATGCGAGATATGAATTCGAGATGTTGTATCTATACCTTGGTGGATCTGTCGTGAAATCATCTTCGATGGACCTTAGTTGCTCAAGCTTGGCGTCCCAGAAGATGTCTCTGTGTGTTGCATTCATGGACAGCACCGAGCTGAAAGGTGTATTCCCGCTCGCTACAACTGTCAGAGGCCGCATGACTCTCTCTTTGCCATTCCAGTAGGTGAGGTAGTCGAGATCTCTCAATGGCTGCAATTGCGCATCTACCTCGGCAAATGTCTCTTTCCCCGAAGTCTTGAGGTCAATGACGAGGGTCAACGTCTGTTCTGGGGCGTGGTCAAAGACGCCGCGCCAAGCCCCATCAGTCAGTTCAGCGTTATGGGCCTCAAAAATGCGTTGTAGGGGTTCCAAGTATAGCGACTGAAGGGTTTTATCGTCACTGAGGCTTGATTTCGAATGTCCGACGAGAAGACGAGAACCTTTTAAATGCACATCGGCTTCAACACTGATACACCCGGAGCCAAGTGCTTCGAAAAGAGGAATTCGGCGATCGTAGTCATTGTGCGAGTGGATTGGGACAGGACGAGCATTCCGGATAAAGGACTGTCGGTTGGCATCCCAGATTTCTGGGCTATTGTGGCTAATGTCTGGTCCAAACCACCTGTCGTACGGGTCGTTCGGTATGCGGGTTAATCCCATGTCGATATGGTAGATGTAGACGGATTCGCCGACGAGGCTTGTTACCAAATATATTAGGACTGACAGACATATGTGCCAAAGGCAAACTCACCCCAAAACTAATAGACCAACAATGTATTTGAGACAATTCTGTTGAAAATGCCGCCGAAATATCTTTCGCAAAGGCTGATGTTCATGGCCGCATTTTCGACTATTCCCGCTGGGGAGGATGGATTCTTCGCTGGATGTCATGACGGTTTATGTTGCAAGTTTGGCACTTCGAGTAACAATCAGTATCGAGAGGATAAACAAATGAAAGTGCGAGGACCACCGAAAGTCGATAGGCTCCGTGATTACCGGTGTATCGAGCACAGGGAGAAGTGGAAGCAGCGAGGCCTTTAAGTAGCTGCCTAACCAAGCACCGGGTTCCAAGCATGCAGATCCGCAGTGGCATTGCGGTTGATCCTACAAGCTTGCACGTTATCATTGGTTCAATTTTAGTCGTGTTACGGCGGCTGACACCTGTGTCGTAGCATAAAGCGCTGCGCTGCGCCTCGTAGCACGTACGTGAAAAGCGCTGATCGTCGTTGGTAGGAGCCCTGAAGGATTCGCTTATATCTACTCTGCCTTGCAAGGATTCTGAAAAGGACATGTCCCCTTTGCTTTCGGTAAAGCTACCGATGATCCGTCCCGATCGACGAGGCTAAAGGTGAAACAGAACAGTTCGGACTTTGACGTAATGGCCAGCAGGGGTATCGCCTTGATCAGGCAGCCGGCAGTTGAGAAGACAGTAGCCCTATTCACGTTATTACCGCTATCTCCTTGGGGGGACGTATCCACTTTAGCGGGATCAAGTAAGTCTATGTTGTCTTCTTACAGAGAGTTTTTTTATCCCATCCTGTCTGTCGGTTATCCCGGCTT